>JAANSN010002679.1:0-22529 GCA_036850665.1 Dicranocentrus wangi
GGATAATGCATTGCGGATCAAATGGGGGTTATAGGGGCTTGATAAATGATCACATCTGTTAAATCACTCGCACATTCGTAAGGCGATTTATTGCTAGATTAACCAATTTATAAATTGCAATTGCATGTTGAAGCCGTCAAGCTCCCAACATGGGGTGCAAAATAAAATCCTAGCCCGAGCAACTACTGCATTATATACCGATCGACCAGGACCATCAGGCATAATAAATGCTATTAAACGGTGAATTGGTTCCTTCAGATGTCTATATTATCTGATGAAATGTCACCGAGAATTGTTACTTCTCCTTTCGCCGGAGTTGTGGAATGACGACGAAAATGGTTCGGAAACTGTTCTCTGGACCAGAGTGTAGGGAAAAAGTCATGGAAAACAGGCATGCTACATAAAGTATTTGACATACGAGTAAAGTGACTTAAACTACTGATTAAGTTGCTTTCACTCAAGGCCCGTTTCTGAAATTTGAAGCGGAACTTCACTCCAGACAATTTAATCCCAGATTTCATTTTGGGGGTAAGAGGCGGAGCACCACTCATTGCATTAAACTCCACCAGGCGTTCGTTCATCGTCCACACAGCAGAATGAAGCAAATCAGTTCATCATGCGTCTACGGTATGCTTCTTTTGTTCGTTCTGGGGGCCGAGGTACGGAAAGCGATGGGATGTGAGACGCTCCCCTCGTCAATTCACATCATCAAAGGTAAAACGGAAATCAGTTTGGAATTTTCTTTCATAGGTTTTTTTTATCTCTCTATTCCTTCTGGAAAAAAATCACATGCATAATAATAATATTCTTATTGATTGTGCGTGAGACAGAAATATACCCAACTAATGGTGGCCAGTTGGAACGGACCTGCGAAGGGGAAGTTGCAGTGAGCAAATGTGAAGGTAGCTGCTTGTCCAAAGTTCGACCATCAGCAGTTAGTCACACTGGATTTTTTAAGGTACGCCGCACCACAAGCCTTTTATTACATCTACCATTATCAAGGATAGGATATCAAGTATTACATGCATCCCGTGTCTCAGACGAGAGTTTATTGATGAATATGAATTCATATGCAAATGAGAAGATATCAAGGTATTTCCTCTACTAATTGATTTAATTTCTAAGGATTGTCAATGCTGTCGAGAAACAACGTTGAGGTCCAGAGCAGTGACCCTATCCAAATGCTACGATCCGAATGGAAAGACTTTGACGGGTGACAAAGAAACGTATGTTATCAATCTGAAGGAACCTGTAGACTGTCGTTGTTACCGATGTGGAGATATCCCTCCTTCATCCACAATGATTACATGAAGCATTCTATAACCAAGTCGGATTTCCAGCTTATCTGCGACGTTTCTAGTAATATTTATACGTACCACCACATTTACATAAGTAGGTAGGTAGGATAATTACTAAGTATGTCTTATATGTTCAACTAAGGTAGTTGGAGTTATGAAATTCTGTCATGTACCATCATATAACCAACCAGTGTGTTAGTTTTTATTTGAACTAGTTATATTATGACTGATTTGTACGGAATCCCGTCGCTCCACAGAAAATAGCTACTCCAAATACTAAATCCTTTGTATGACCACACACACACACACACACACACACACGAAAAAGTAGTAAAAACTTTTAGCGAACCTTATACTTAATACATAATACATACTATTAACAACAATTCAATAAGCATTCACCAGTTGCGTTGCATATATAATTACGAATTAAGAACGGAAAATGGAAGGGATTTCTTCCCGTTCATATTCTCATAAAAAAAGCATAGCATTTTCAACATCATTCCCATTCAACGTCAATCTTTTATCCATATTATATCCTAAAAAAGTACTTTATTTAGCTATTTTGTATATTACGAAGTTGTCCTGCTCATTTTGCTTTTTTGTTTTTGAGATAACAACACTGGAGACTGGAGAACTGTCGTAGTTTGAGTTTCTTTCTATCTGCGCATAGTACATTAACATTATTATCATCATGAGCAAGGTCTTAATTTCATGTGTGAATGTGAATGAAATCCTGCCTGGAGGACTTGACACAGATTCTAACTAACATGAACATGAACATGACTAACATGAGTTTTGTCCATAAGTGCATTTCGTCTGTTGAACAGTTTCGTTTTGCTTTTGTTAGCACTATTTCTTTGGAGTGGTAATTACGTGCGTAGCAGTCGATGATCATGGCATCGTTCATGGGTCCTTCGGATCGGAACAAGCTTCTTATGTAGTACTTCGAGGTTGCGAAGTAATTCGTACCTTCACCGTGCCTGTGGCGAAATTTGCGTCATTTCAATTTAGAGGAACTATGCATGCATCGAATTCCAGGTATATATATAAAAAAGTTGGAAGCGAAGCGGAAAGTATTAAAATAATTGGGATAATTAATTAACATAAGTTTGTATTAGCAAAAGATAGATAAAGTTTTGGCAAAGTCGATAAAAATGAATCCTTTCATTGAGGATAGTCCCAGTCCCCCCAGGGTTAGTTTTGCGAGGGTCGGGGGTTCCAATGGGGATGCAGTTGTTGAAATGGACCTTCATCCAAATCCGCTATTGCTTGATATATGCGGCGGAGGAGTGGGAGGTACTGGAACTGGAGCCTCAGGCGGACCGTTGGAGCAAACTAATAATACTGAACCAGGAGGAGGAGAGCAAGGACTTGGGGGACAAAGCTCCAGCCCTCCTCCTGGTGATGATGACGATATGACGTTCTGTGTTGGACAATTTAAGAATTGCACAGGATTTTCGATGAAGTATTTTGGTAAATGGACAACGGAAAAGATTATAATGACATTTTGTGAATGATGCAAGATTCTGAGGAAATAAACTAGGGTAGCTACAATCTACAAAATAATTGTAAGTCAATACGTTCATTTGATTTTTTCCGTAGATGATCCATGCGCTCCTGGAATACACGCTAGGCCCCTCGGTCGTACTTGCGGGCTAAACGTCCCCGTGGGTGGCATTTTTCAAGGGAAGTCTGAAAGGTCAATTTGTTATTGCTGTAGCTGCTGTACCTGTGGTACTGCTAATGCCAGGGGTTGGCAAACAATCCGGTTTTACAAGAATGAAATGGAAATGTTCAACATCGTTTACAAGCCCAGGATGTGGTGGTTTGCCAAACGGGTAAAAAGGACTGGAGATTATGATGACATTTAAAATGAGATCACTTGCAGTTTTAGATTGTTCTTTTATCTTCTAATCTATGATATAGGGAAGAACTGCTCACATCTATGTTCCGGAGAGAAACAACAGAATTGGCTGGATTCAAATGGACTATGGGTTTAGCAACGGTACAACCATTATGGATTGTGTGAACAATCAAGAGTACAAAACGAGGCGTTCTGCCAATGACATGACGTCTTCAATTGAGGTTCCCCTTACTCTGTGTCACTATTATCATTTCAATTTCAAGAGTTTCACTATTTGGATTTGTTTTGTTAATGCAGATTGTTGACCGCTCAGACAAAGTTGTTGCAGTAGTATTTCCAACTCGCAGTGTTGATGATAACAAAGCGTGGTCTCAGTTTGAGTTGAGCTTTTCTACTGATGCAGTTAGGGGATCTTCTTATTCAAAGGTTTTGATCTTCAGTGCTGTAGCAATATGGGTATGTTTATATACTTTCTGAAAGTTTGCTTCCTTATTCGACGTTTTTAAAATGAGGTGAGGCATACATGAATTTGAAATAAAATCTTTAATCTTTCAGGCAGTCAAAAAGCAAGAGAAATTTTTCAAGGCATTCCTGGTAACGCTGTTCATATTAATTATGTTTGCTATATGGATCTTTGCACCAAAGTGATTGAATTATGATTAGCTTTATTTTGGGTCTTATTCATCTCCGTTCCTGCCTGATTTGGCAATGCGTTAATAGTAATGAATTTAATTTTGTAACGATTGTTATTATTAATAAATAGTTAATACTCTTTCCGTTATGCATTTTACTCAATGAAAGCTTGTAACCGAATAGGATTTTATTGCTTAGTCAATTGATGGAGTTATACCGTCAACCCACTGAACATCTATACTTGGCCACTTGGTTTGGAGGCATGTAAGAATTTTATTTTCGTCTGAAACAGCACCAAGGTTAGATTCTAAAAGAATCGCATTTCCTTCCTTATACCTGCATAAAATTGAAAACAAGCTGTATTTCACAAGGATATAGATAGATCCCTGCATTAATATTTGATTACGCAATATTAGCCCGCACCGACCTTATTTTGGTATTGGAAGACGGGAGAGATAATCCGTTGTAGTGGTATAATGTAAACGTGTCCGGACCTCTTAAGGGTTCGTTTGGAAAGAATTCGTCCATAAATCCTTCCAACAGCACTATCCCAAGACTTTCGGGATCTAATTTTTTCTTCATTATATCGACACTTTGTTACAATAGTAAATAAAAAATTCAAAATTAAACCCAGATGCTATAAACTTTGACACTGTAGGCGTTAGATTTATTTACAGCAGGGAAGGTAACTTACTAGGCTGGGTCGGCATACAAGTCTAAGGATCTCATAACATCCTCCAGTAACACCGCTTGAATAAAGTTGTTTCCGTCCGGATCATACTGCCGAAAAACCCGTCTGGCTTTCTCACCAGGGGTTTCAGGATTAACGAGCCTCATATCCAATGAGAATATCACTAATCGTAAGAAATAAAAAAAAATAGAATTTTTCAAAATATTAACATCCAACCCAACCAATAAATTGACGTTTTGAGTTGCACAATATCGCGTAAAAAAGACAGCAATGTTACCTGTTAAATGTGTTTCACTGCCTACTACCCAAACAGGAAACTTTGGATTTTTAAGATATGATCCAACTTCGCAGTATCTCAGTCTTTCCAGAACTGTCATAAACCCTACTTCACACCTTCTACAAATCCCTTTCAGGGCTGTAACGTTAAAATGATTTTGAATTAGAACTTTTTAATTAGATTCTCAAATCAGTACGCTAATGTAAGTAACTTACTCAATCCTCCCAAATCTTGGTCATTATCCCACACATAGTTGACACCTCTTCCTGTCAATAGCAGATTTATTAAACACTGACTCCCGTGCCCATGAACCGGATCAATTAGCTCATTGTTTTCTGACATTTCATCGAGTAACCTTGTGACACCCTGAATGCAAAATAATAATAATAATCATTTTTCCTCCAATTCATGCGATAGTAAGGAAATGTAGGTTTGTATGACTGATTACCTTAGTTAATAAGACTGAATATAAGAACTGTAAAACTCCATATTCATTTTTTAAGAGACTAATTCTTTCTAAAAGTCTACTTTGGACGTCTTCTATGGTATGAAATGTCTCCAGTTCAAGCCTCCTGTGAAACTCTTCTTCAGGAGACAAATTAGTTACCGGTTGTGACTCGTCCGAGGACTCAGCATTAACCTCAATCGGCCGCTGACGAAGAAATACTAAAGAGTATGTCCTATTTGGTGTGTTCTTGCTTTCACTGGAGGCCTTGTCCGGCTTTGGACTATGATTAACAACTACCGCAGCATCCGCTGGTGCGACATTTTGGTTGTCAGGCTCTGCAGAAACTTGCTGCATTATTTCGGCTAAAGCTTGACATAGAACCGTGTCCACTTGCTCTGCTGTTAACTGCAAAGTATTTAATATAGTTCTTAATTCTTATCCATGTACGTAACAATGGTTCAGACAATACTCAGGGGTTTGTATTTGTTTGTGACTATTTTGTTACCTGTCTCCACACGTTGTTTTGAATAGTGTTAGCATCCTTCAGCAACTGCTTAAGTAGAAATGCTTGAACCGGTGCAATCACAGCACAAGGACCTCCGTCTCGTTGTACTAAAGCTGTATGTTCGTCAGCACTGCTAATGAATCCTGCAACATGAGGAAATCTCGGTTTAATACTAAAGTATCTTATACATATGTCACCGGTGGTTTCCAGTATATACATATAGTTTAAATTAGTTTACCTTGAGACCATCTCAGAAAAAGATCAGCTTTGATATGTTGTCCCCATAAAACTTTCTTGAGTTCCAGGATTTCGGGAAGGATTTGCTCTTGCTCCGATGAAACACTCATCTTTCACACAACAACTTTGCCGAACGCGACCACTGGACAAGTTCCGGCCACAACAGCAAACTAAACTGGTATCTCCGCTGATTGAAGGCCGTTGCTTAACTGTGTGACAGTTTTTATGCATATGCATGAAATCCGGCGAAATATGATACGTTTTTACAAAAAAAAAAAAATTTTACAACTTTTTTTTTATCCCTGTCTAAAACATTTCTCCGAAACAAAATACTAACAAGACAACCGTAGTTTTATATATATTATTTAAAACGTGCTAGCCACTAAAATTGCACATGGAATCAAGGCAAAAATTGCATATATATATCTGAACAGGTACGAAACGTTTATGGCTATTAAAAAATTTGTTATTATTGCTTATCTCTATCAGTATTTAAGTATTTATCAGTTAATTGATGTACTCATGTGTGTGGGGGCTAGCTGTTAGCCAGCGATCGTGAATTTATTATTGCACCGTATAAAATACACGTGTATCCCTACATATCCTATAAATTATTATAGTTTATTTGCAACAACGACATGAAGGTTTTTTAATAACAATTTCTTACTGGATTTCCCTCGTACGGGCGGAGGAAACTTTCTAATAATGCACAAATATTTCAATGTTCAATACGTTTAAGGCAAAGAATCCGTTGACAAATGGTTGAACACAAGCCAGTATATAATATAGTTTAATTAAAGATATAGTAGACCTAATTATCCACCGAAAATCCTTCTGTCATGATATCCTGCGACACCGTTTATTGAGGCGTTTAATTGTAATAGTCCGTTGTTTGCAAGGATAAGGTATAAAGCTTTGAGAGAACCCAACCAGAACTGAATCCTATATAACCTGCCTGCCTTTCACTTTCCCTGCTACAGTTACTTCTTCTTTTACAAACTATCAATCAATCCTAATGTTTGTTTGTGTTCATATGTATGTAACCTATTAACCTAACTCCATGAGCAGTTTTTCAGGATATGGAAGCAATGTGAGTATGAAATCAAGCCACTTTCTTGGGATATAATATTAATTTATTGGTAGAAATGAATGGCAAAGTTCTTTTCTCGAACGTCTAAATGTGTCTGTGACAATTTTTGGTGAGCGAACATTCTTTTGGCGCTGTGTATAATAGTGTGCAAAGGCAACTTGTATTTCATTTCATGCAGAAACAACTTTTTTAGCCCGATTTCTCTGTGCGCACACAATGTTCATCATCACATCATATCACAGCAGCAGCAATAGTGTGGTGCTCTGCTCTGCCTGCCTCCTCTGCTCAAAAAGTGTACATAAAACACATATACAAATACATTTTACTTTGAGGATGAGCAGGATAATATGCACATTTTTTAAATGTATTTGGACATAAGCCCAACCCAAAAACCCAAAGGAATACTGTAAAAAGGATAGGAAAAGTTCATAAACACATTTGTATACCGTGTGTGTATGTGTGTGTACTTCATCTTTCTTCATCCAGAGACCAAGATTCCTTACATGGATTGTTTAGTAGGATAGGATGATGGTTTATTGGTGTAAATGCGTATACACAAAAAAGGTGCATATTATGCATATATATGAAGAACTTTATGTATACAAATACAGGGAAATTCTGTTTTCAATGAGATTATTTTGTTAGCCTGGCCCTGTTGTGTTCACCTAGAGTGGAGAAAGCAAAAAAATTTAAATTAAATTGTTGGGCATACAAATTGCTTTCTCCATCCGTAGTTAAATAACGTTTCGGTCTAGCAGATTATATATCCTTCGCATGGCCAAAAGCCAGAGAGTGAAGAAGGTGAGTGAAGCAGATATCTCTCTAGTTGAGAGGGTGAACACAAATATTATTAAAACATCCTGATGATCATCGTGATCACACATATTTAATTACATAACTTTTATCACGTTTGCACTTGTACAAACTACTTGTACAACTATAAAAGCTAGAATGCAAATTGTGTTTAAAGGCTCAAACCACATGCATCGCTTATTTCGAAGATCCGACGAGAATTATTAACTTTTATGTAATACAAAGGTGTTATACACTTTTTCAGGAATTCAACAACCATTGCAAGGATTTTGTCCATTTCTCGTAACACAAACTAGCGTTCTCAGGGTATTATACTGTCGGGATACAATTGAGGAATCAAAATGGAGCAGTTAACATTAGCCAAAGGTAAAAAAATAGAATGTTAGCAATACCTAATGGGGTTTTCACCACGTGCAAGCCTAAAGTGCAATTTTGTGAATTGCTTCCGCATTTTAGACGTCAAGAGAGCTATTGAACTACTTGATATACTCCAGAAAAGCGGAGAAGTTCCTGCAACAAAACTCGCTGCCTTGCAAAAGGTTTTGCAAAGCGATTTTTTCAATGCAGTTCGGGAGGTTTACGAGCACGTATATGAAACGGTGGATATTCAAGGGTCACCTGATATAAGAGCTTCGGCCACAGCCAAGGCTACTGGTAAGATGTGCTCCTCTTCACAAATTAACTATTAAGGGATTCACTAATTGGAGAGCACAGATGATGATAAGTCACCACGAAATCACAATTTTGTTTACTGTGCAGTCGCTGCATTTGCGGCCTCGGAGGGTCATGCCCATCCACGGGTGGTGGAGCTACCCAAGACGGACGAAGGTCTAGGTTTTAATGTAATGGGTGGACGAGAGCAAAACTCGCCTATTTACATCTCCAGAATCATTCCGGGTGGAGTAGCAGATCGTCACGGTGGATTAAAAAGGGGCGATCAGCTACTTTCAGTTAATGGAGTGGTGAGTTAATGTTCCACCGATTCGTTTGCACGAAAAAACAACGACTTTTGAGGGGTTTTTGCAGACAGATTTTTTTTACAATTACCTTGCCTTGTGTTTAATTTCAGTCTGTCGATGGAGAAAACCATGAGAAAGCAGTAGAACTGTTGAAGGCTGCACAAGGGTCAGTTAAACTTGTTGTTCGATACACACCTAAAGTTTTGGAAGAAATGGAGCTTCGGTTTGACAAACAACGGGCAGCTCGACGAAGACAGCAGTATAACTAAAAGTACTAATAAGTATAATAACCTTAATAATAACACTATCATTATCTCACAGATAATAATAATAATAATAGGACGAGCAAATACCTTACTCCCTACCTACACAACTACATTATTACGTTTAATTATTATATAAACAAGTATACTGATGCAGTATGCGTTTAATATCATGATTACCTACAGCAATATTTACTAAAGTCGACATTCACATTAATGCACGTAAATATAGTGAAAAAAAGAGTAAGTATTTTAGATGTTAAGGAGCTTCAGTTTTAAACATTTTTGACTGTTTACAAGGATCCCATCAAAATATCAAGTGGGCCTGAGCCAGTGTTTTTAGGGTGCGGGTGTGAGATATTGATATAAAAAATTTACCTGCTTTCTTTGAAAGAGAGTCACTAGTGTCATTTGTCATATTGCCATATATACTACATTTTCCCCATTTTCCTGCTCCTCCCTTTTGGAATAATTAATATGCTGCGTGCGTCGTGATTTTAATTCACCCTTGCGTGGATGTTAGCAGCGTAAAACCTTCTAGTTTATTTAATATAAGTATATACATCTTGGTGTGTTCCATCAACTATTCATAGTTAGGCAGTACCGTAACTGGTAATATGGTACTCTTGTGAAGCTTTTGACATAAATGTGACATCACAAATCACAACTGCCCAAAATCAAAGATTCTGATTCTATACTAAACTTGATATTGTATTAAAATAGACATATTATGCCTAAAATGCTATATAAATTTATAATACGTTGTCTCGACAGGCAATCTCATGCTTTCATCACATCACACACGTTATTTATCAAATTGTCGTCATAATCGTCGTCGTCGATGATGTTGTTGAATACTATGTTGACTATGCTGCTAAGAATTAATTTATTGTACGGTACGTGTTATACCATTTTTTATATATATTCCCATACATTCTATTCTTTTCCTATTCCAAAGCTCCTGTACAAATTTTTAAAAAGGCAGGCTAGTATTATTTATTGATGATGATTGTTTCATGATACGGCAAGGAAATAATGTGACAGCAGATACCGTAGTATAGTAGTCTAAAAATACATTATAAACTATATACCTATATCCATGTGACATAATAAGGCAGCGTAATCTGCAACGACGGAAGAGCGTATGCGGAAGCTTACCTTGACTTCGTTTTAGAAAATTCAGATTCATTAATAAAGCGGAAAAACTATTCGTTTAAAACGAAACAAAAACCGATATCGAAAGCGTTTATTTAAGTTTGAGTGCTTTGCATGCATACATTTTCGTTTGCTATCATCTGCACCGATTCATGATAATGAATATTATGATTTATGACGTATGATATGATGCTGATTGTGTTAACTGACTGCACGAGGGGAGTCTTGAGATTATAAAAGTTGAAAGGATACAAGTTACTTAAGTTAGAGTACAAGGACAAGTTTCACTATGCCTACATTTTAGTATTTCAGTTCCGAGTGTACATTATGCACCATTTTGCCAGATCATGCAAATGCTTCAGTGCGACAACGACAACACGAACGAATGTTTTGGAACGCAGATTAAGTCATTACAATTTGGATGCCTTCTAGTCTGCATCCGGCTTTTCGGCTTTGAAAGCACAAACAAAACACATTGCCAACTGAACAAGAGGCACTTGAAAAGGATGCTAGGAAAAGGTAACAAGTGAACTTGTAAGCTCATCTAAGCATCTATATCTGTTCAGAAATAGCATTGTTGATAATTTGTCGTTTTGTCAATGTCGCAGCGTGTTAATAACTTGAATCATCCTACAATGAGTTCAAACCCTATCGCACCACTATATCTATATTTTATCTGATTGTGAGAGCTGTATGTAGTAGGTAAGCCATTTTACAGAGTTTTACAGAGTCATATAGTCATTGCATTTCTGTACAACACGACTTATAATCGTTCACCGGTCTGTTTACCTTGAAATAAAAGTTGGCTTAACTTATTTGGGTTTACTCACGACCGGTTACGTATATACTATTGCTGTACTGATTAGAGTAGAAATCCATTATGTAGTCTGTATATATTACGACGAAGAATGGAATATCGCTTGTCCTGTCCTCATCCTCGTGTGTGAAACTTCCCGTTCATTCATGATGTCAGCGTATGACGATTGATGATTAGACGAGTGCATGTGCAACTTCCAACAGAATATCTTTAAATGGCGCATATGGTTCAGTCAGATCGGATGAGGTGCATGTTTGTAGTTAGAATTATCGAATGTGTGGCTAATTAATGAAACTAACTGTCACTGCCGTTAAGATGCATTATCATTTTATGATCCTCAGCAATGAACAAACGGGTAAGCAAGGCTTCCCTGTTTGTAGTAGGCGTTTATTAAATAGAGTAAAGTTAGAACAAACAAACAGAAATATGGCCATAAATATCATGCAAGCAATATAACGTAAAGTCTGACGAGAGCCATTTCTACCAGCATATTATATTTTGTAAGACTGAAATGTAAGTAGTGCATGACTGACTTTGTCACTGCGTTGGCTATGGTCATTTGTTTGTTGCTTGTCTCACATTCTTTTTAGATGCTGTTCTCCGTTATTTACACGCAATTGGATGTCCTTCATGTCATTTTAGTTGACAAAAAGAAAGTTCAAAATGTTCATGTTTCATGAAACCCGACACGACTGAGTGAAGCCATCTCACAACGGTCATTCATTGCCCCAATAATATCAGAGTATTTGAGACTTGTAAATTGTAAATGTTTGTCGGATTATGCAGTTTTATAGACATATTTGTCCATAGTGCGACATTAAAGTGCTAAATACTAGATACCGTGTCATGCGGTTGGCAATGCGATGTGAAATAAAGTGGTCATGTAGAGATACTTAGTAATTGAATTTCTTTGTTTTGTTTGAGGTTTATATAAATCAACCAAGCCGTTTACGACACGACAAATCGTTGGGCAACTGATAGTCTTATTTTACTCAAACCAACCAAACACAAGCTCTATATTATATTCCATTTTACTTGCAAGATAAGTATATCCTACACTAAATATTTGGAAAACATGATTTTTCTGTTTTAATCTGTCTAACTCTCCACCTCAATACATACTCCTTTTTCTATATTTGGGGTACTCCTATCTTGTTTCATGGGGACATGAATGATATCGTGTGCAAACAATATGGATATTAGGTATGGAGAGAAAAATTGCTAACTATATTTTCTATTGCACTAAATTGCGTATGAGTAATGCAGGAACAAAGGTATGATGAGCAAAAACCATGAAGTGTATCAAATCGGGAGAGAGAAAACCAATTAAGAAAGGTACTACTAAGCCACGCTACGACTGACAAACTCTACTCACTCACTACATTTTGTAGACACATTTATCAACATGAACAAGTACAATGTACCTTTCTTTGGTGGCTACTAACTGCCCACCCTTTTTCTGCTAGATTTCATGTATTTTTTTCCTCTCCGCCGCTTTACTCACATCCAGAGAAGAAGATTCACCATTCATACAACTGGCAATAGTAGTGAGAAGGTATAATAGAACATAGGTAATAAGCTTTTATTGCTTTAAGTGTGCACAGTGCATTGCATATATACAGACATTTCACTGCACTCATTCACACTATATACGACATAACCCCATACTGCATTGAACTGAATTTTCGATTTTTCATGTAAACTACACACATTTTGAAAGGTGATTCATCCATGCATTATGTGTATCCCGAGAGGTTTGTCTCGTATTATCAGTATACTTGATGTTTTTACCATGTATAATTCTACTTTAACAAATCTGCACTACATTCACAGGATGCTGGTTTTTACACATGAAGCCGAAGCGAATCTTGACTTTTCGGATTTTAGGTATAAAAGTATATTACTTCACAACCATTTCCCTATATCATAAGGACTGTGTGCATATTCTCTAGTGTTGCGTATAGTAGTACAACCTATGTAGATGTAGACATGTACATTGCACTCCACTGTGATATTATGGAGCAATCTGTAACTAGTAACTCGTGTTGGTTGTATTGTATCCATATTCCATATCCATCCAACCTATTCATTTTCATGACGAGTCCTTCCTGTATATCAATGTAAAAAATGATGCTCACACACAGAGAGAGAGTGAGTACGCTGACTGAATTTGTGCCGCAAGGAGGAACGGAGAAAAACTGCTGATGATGATCCTCTCTCTCTCTCTCTCTCTCTCTCTCCTAAGGTCCGAGTCTCAGTCTGCTGACTGACATATTCATACCGAAACGTGAGGTGATATATAACTATATCATCATCATCATCACCACACACAACAGAGATATAGCCATATTCAGAAAAATACATAATATGCAACGTAGACGTAATGTACACATACATTTTACTACTTGCACACAGTAGTAGGTACCCGTAAATAGGACTGGCAAAGGTATTGTTATTATTGGGCTGGCTCATCACATCACCACATCGGTTCTTCTCTGCTGACTTCATACATTAAAAACTTTATTCCTTTTTCGTTAAAAGCTGTGCTGCTGTGTGGTGGTGGTACATGAAAAGGAGTTTCGAGATGCTATATGATACTGTGTTTTACTTACAAGTTAAGTAAGTGGAGTGCACAGGATATTTTGGATTTGGTTTGATCTGACAAAAAAAAATATTGGAGAAGTAAGGGCGAATGAATGCTCACACATATTGCGATATAGTCTTTATATACAAACACAAGAGAACAGACAAGTGACTTTGACTTAATTGCTGTTCTCCCATCATCATCATCATCAGCTTCATAGTATAATACATCGTCGTATTCCCCTTTTTTCCTAATTGAGTTGTACGCGAACTGGCTGGCCAGCAATAAAATACAGAGTTTTCCCCTGAAAATTCCCCAATTTATTTAATCATATACAAATATAGAAAGGAGCTATATTTTTAACTAAGTAGTTGTACAACTCTCTAAGCAATATTTATGTATTTTATTAGAGCCGTCGTAGTAGATATGTTGTATTTCTCCTAAATTATCCTTCTTCTTGGTGTCTTCAAGTGCTGCGATATTTTTCATAAAAGGTCTATGTAACTTGTTGACAGTTTGCAAAAATTGTGTTTTCCTTGTTCGCATGCTCTATTTTGCGCTGAACTGATTGCTAAAAATTTTTGTGCAAACAAAAATAAGAAGGACTCGATAGTTCCTTAAAAATTATTACAGACAGAACAATTTGTTGATGTGTAGCAAAATTGTGAACGTGAAACCCCTGTAAAATAATAATATCATAAAGCAATACATATACTTATTTAACGTGAGCCGTCATATATATATATATGCTGGCCAAATTTTTTAGTGATCCAAATTTTACTTGAGTCATCATCATCACAAGCTACGTATGGATGCGGATTATTATAATCAAAGCAGTAAGTGCCATATATAATATAAAAATGTTGCAGATGCAACTTTGTGCATTCCACTTGCACACTGCACACTGGCATTTCATGCACACTTTGTATGTGAAAAAGAAAATGCTCTAAATGATCTAAAACACCTTCAATCGCTTACGTATATGTATATGAAGTCTCTGAGAGAATGAAAATTAGTTTCTAAAATTTAGGTCCTGCGTGCGACTGCATTTAAAAGCATTTGCAGAAGAATATACCTAACACAATATTATTTCCTTATGTATTTTTCAATGAGTGCTATAATATAATCCACCAAATGAATTTAAAATCAGGTGTGGTCGCCTCAGTCAGAATGATGTCATCTCTAAATTCTTTTTGCAGAACAAGTATATTTCTAATAACAAAATGCAATATGCAACTCGTTTTTGGGTGCGTTGACGGCAAGATGCAATTTATAAATGCAATGCTGAATTTGCCATTTGCGGAATGCCAGGCAGTCTGCATTCTGAATTGTGCACTAAAAACCGCTGGTTTGGTACACACATATACACAACCAGAGCATCAGCACCAACCATATCATCTGTTTCATATTATTTATGATCTCTGTCAAAAAAAAGTATCGAGAAAAAAAGATTACTTTACATTTTTTGGGCTGGGACTTTTTTTGTTACAAGATTTACCGGCTCATCTCACTGTCTAGATTTTTTGTACTAATGTTATCCATATTTTTTTTTACAATATCAGTAATATCACACCCTAAAAAACGCCTGATAAGCTATATATCTTTATGTAACAGGAAAGACGTGTGTATAAAAATAGCCTAATTGGTTTCCAATCTGAAAAAAAAACTCGTAATATATAGGTAATTCCCCATTTTTTGTATCCGGTATTATTATTATTATTATTTGTTTGTGTAGGTGTGTAACATAACGCTCTTCTTCCGCGTATGTGATCCACCAACGGTTTGAAGAACCATATTCGTCAGGATTTTTGGTTACCTGTAAAAGTCTTGTCACCAGTTTGGAAGAACGATGTCTATAACGGCGTCCACAATGTCGTTATCGTCCTCCGTCACGGAAGCCCCTCCGGCGGAACCCGCAGCGGAGGATAGTATTAAAGTCGTGTGTCGTTTCCGACCGCTGAACGATGCAGAGGAGAAAGCTGGTTCCAAATTTATAGCCAAATTTACTGATGAAAATTGCATCACTATTGGGGTAGGGTATAATTCGAAATTCGTTGTTTTAGAATTGTAAGAATATTAATATTTCTAACATTTCAAAATATTTAATAATGTGCCTATTCTTTTGCAGGGAAAAGTGTACGTGTTTGATAAAGTTTTTAAGCCCAATGCAACACAGGAGAAAGTTTATGAAGAGGCTGCAAAATCTATAGTGAAAGGTAAGTAGGTATTACATATGACTAATCAATTAGACATTGAACTTACGGTTGTCGCAGCAAGTGTTAACATTTCCGGTATTGTTTCAATCTTTAGATGTCTTGAACGGTTACAATGGCACAATATTCGCTTACGGACAAACATCCTCCGGCAAGACCCATACAATGGAAGGTGTCATGGGGGATCCACAAAAACAAGGAATTATTCCTCGAATCGTTCAGGATATTTTTAACCATATATATTCCATGGACGAGAATTTAGAATTCCACTTAAAATGTTCATATTTTGAAATATACCTCGATAAGGTACATTAAAATGTTCCACAATATACACACTTTGGCCAACCGTGTTTCATGTGTATAGTAATAATACTATTTACAACTTTTGCTAATTACAGATAAGGGACTTGCTTGATGTTACCAAAGTTAACCTGAGTGTACATGAAGATAAAAATAGAATTCCATACGTCAAAGGTGCGACAGAGAGGTTTGTTTCATCGCCCGAGGAAGTGTTTGAGGTTATCGAAGAAGGAAAGGCTAATAGGCACATTGCTGTTACAAGTAAGTATCCAATTGCGTATGGGATTGGGGATAGTTTAGGATTTTAAGTTCGTTTAATCTAACAACAACGAGTGATTTTCAGATATGAATGAGCACAGCAGTCGGAGCCACTCTGTGTTTTTGATCAATGTAAAACAGGAAAATCTGGAAAATCAGAAAAAGTTGTCGGGAAAATTGTACCTAGTAGATTTAGCTGGTAGTGAGAAAGTTTCAAAGACAGGAGCAGAAGGTCAAGTTTTAGATGAAGCAAAGAATATCAATAAGTCACTTTCTGCGCTGGGAAACGTAATCTCTGCTTTGGCAGAAGGAGTGGTAAGTTCTTTACAAAAGTGTTCATTTAGTTTTTTAAAGTTATTTGATTGACATAAATAATGAAATGCATGGCGAATTGTTGATATTTTAGAAATCCCATATACCTTACCGAGACTCTAAGCTTACCCGTATTTTACAAGAATCTTTGGGTGGTAATGCACGGACAACAATTATAATATGCTGTTCGCCTGCATCATTCAATGAATCTGAAACAAAATCTACTTTGGATTTTGGTCGAAGGTATTTATTCACCTCATTATCAAGAAAAGTATTAACATCTGCCTTTAAATGCCTTGTTAATGTTTAATGTGTTTTCTCCAGAGCAAAGACAATTAAGAACGTCGTCAGTGTAAACGAGGAGTTGACAGCAGAAGAATGGAAGCGCAGGTACGAAAGAGAAAAGGAGAAAGTTATGAGACTGCGGGGAAAACTTGAAAAGGCAGAAAGTGAATTGGAAAGGTGGCGAAAGGGAGAAACTGTGTCTGCGGAGGAACAAGTAACTCTTAAGGAGGACTCAGCAGCACCTACTCCAAGTGAATCTAGTAAGCTATTTTCAACTTTAAACTTCTCTCACATGCATTTCTCAAATGCTTTTCTACCAATTGATAATGTGGTTTCAGCTACAACCTTAATGGTTCCTCCTCCCGCCGCCGCTGCTGCTGCGACGAAAGTAAGTTCGATGACAAGTTCGCTAAGCGCAGATGAACGATTGCGTTTGGAACAAGAACGGGAAAGAATGTACCTACAACTTGACGAAAAAGACGAAGAAATAAATCAGCAATGTCAACTAGTTGAAAAACTTAAAGAACAATTAATGGAACAAGAAGAATTGATTTCCACGTCTCGACGGGATTATGAAAAATTACAGCAAGAAATGGCTAGAATACAGGCCGAAAATGAAGCCGCAAAGGACGAAGTTAAGGAAGTTCTTCAAGCTTTAGAAGAGCTTGCTTTGAATTATGACCAGAAGGCATCCGAAGCTGATGCCAAGGCTCGCGAATTCGAACTTATTAACGATGAGTTGCAGCAGAAGCAGGTATATAAGATTTAAGATTTTTATTTAATATATACGCCCTACCTTATGTTAGCAAGCTTTAATGGAAAAATCTCCTGCTTACACAAATATTTTAGACACAACTAAGTGCGACTGTCAACGACATGCAACAGTTGAAGGAAATTTCCACTCATCAACGGAAGAAGACCAATGAAATGCTGGCCAGCCTGTTGCAAGATCTCAATGAAATTGGGCAAGCAATTGGTAGTCCAATTGTTGAGAACATTAAGTTAGGAGAAAAAGTTGAGGAGGAGTTCACAGCAGCAAGGCTAATGGTGGCAAAAGCTAAGGCCGAAGTTAAAAACTTGGTTCATAGATGCCAGACATTAGAGTCGTCTCAAATGGACTGCAATAAAAAGGTATTCTATTCCTGTTTACATCACTGTCATACTATCATGTCTCATTATAAGGATTCGGTGCAATAAGATTCTATGCTATTTGTTTAGATGGACGAATATGAAAAGTCGTTGGCAGAGTGTAGATTAAAGATCGCGCAGACAGAAGCAAAAATGAATGCTCTTCAAGAAACAGCGAAAGATGTGGAAAGTCGTAAACGAGCACTTGAAGAACAGGTTGATGCTCTGAACCATGAATGCTCAAAACTGCGAGCCCAAGAGCAAGTTCAGTCACTTGGTCCTAGTAAAGTAGATACATCCGTACAAGAAGCCTTGCAAAGTCAATTGGAGGAAAATCGGGTTCTTCATCAGAAGCAAGTGCAGACGTTGCGGGATGAGATAGACTCGAAACAGAACCTGGTCGATCAACTTAGAGAGTATGACAATTTCGCTTACAACACGTATTCATTTTTGAGTTTTGATTTGTGGCATTTTATAAGTTATAAATTTGTAATTTTAGCACAAATCAAAAACTTGCATGCCAGCAACAGCAGTTGAAGGAAGATTACGAAAGGCTCAAGGTGGAAGAACTAGAAAGGAGTGCGAAGCTCCAACAACTTGTGTATGTTATTTACTTCATAAAAGTACTAATTAGGGGTGAGATGAATGATAATCAGTAGACGATTTTTTTGTCAAATATAGTCTTGCTCAAGAAAAGCGAGAACAAGCTCGAAAAGACCTCAATGGCCTGCAGGAGACTGTTTCGAAAGAACTTCAAACTCTTCTTAATCTTAGGAAAATGTTTGTAAATGATTTACAAAACCGTATGCGAAAGGTAGGTGCAATCATGACAAAATTGGACCAACAATTAAATGCAAATAAATGGATATAATGCACCTTCAACTTAAACTGTTCTTTGCAGAGTGTTGGGGTTGATAGTGCCGCCATGGATTCTTCTGAAGATGTCAGTGGGTCTTTGGCACAAAAACAAAAGATCTCATTCTTGGAGACAAACCTGGAACAACTCACCAAGGTACATAAGCAGTTAGTGCGAGACAATGCAGATCTGAGATGCGAACTTCCAAAGTTGGAGAAGCGACTCAGAGCAACAATGGAAAGAGTAAAGGCTTTAGAGGCTGCCCTGCGCGAAGCTAAGGAGGGCGCCATGAGGGATAGGAAACGTTACCAGTATGAAGTTGATAGGATTAAGGAAGCTGTAAGACAGAAAAATCTTGCCAGGAGGAGTCATGCTGCTCAGATTGGTAAGAATTAATTGCACACCTATCAAAATCAGGCATTTTTTCTTGTGAGCAAGTATTTGATTCATTGTGTTATAAATCGCAGCAAAACCAATTCGTGCTGGTCAGCCACACTTTCCTGTTGGTATTCGAGGAGGGGGAAGTGTAGCATATAAAAATGGAGAGGAACGAATGAAGCAGAAAGGTAAACTATATAATATACCGTCACAAACTACTTTTTAGTGACAAAGTTAATTAATGTGTGCTGGACGCTGCAGGTTTTGAAAGAATCCGTTTATGCTTTGTTTTTTTGCAGATGATGGGGATCATTGATAAAACATTCGTAGCATAATATTTACGAAATAGTTACCAATTGGGGTATTTATCGTGTGTATGCAGCTTTTAACATTTGGTGCAGTGCATTTTCAGTTGTTGACTCACGTCAGTGATACTCATCATCATTGATCATATAGTGTTAAATTCTTATAATTACTGGCTATAATAGAAGATTGAACAGAAACTGGTGTAATATTACAGGGCCTGTTATTACTGGTACCCTATAGTTTTCTTCTGTCATAATACTAGTGATTATTGTGCTTTTAAGGGTGTCAGTCCATTAAGCATTTAATAATGTTAAACGCTTATAAACTCTAATAAGGTTGGAGAGAGACATTTGGGTAGTACATCACATTAAAACTTATATGCTACATACAAGTTAATCTGTTACCATCACCTGACGTGGGTCAACAAGTGTGCCTAAACGATGGATTAGTGTATTTATCGAAAAATGGGGGTTTTAGGGTTGCAATCAATGCTAATCACGTCTGACTGCTGAATTGTAAGTTCCAGCATTGATTACTATAAAAAAGTAAAATATAACAGCAAAGTACATTCTACTACAATCTATATTTTCGATGCAGTACGCACTCCTGGTGTGTGAATGCTTCTCTGATTTCGTTCTGTAATTATGTTTTTGACACTGGCATACTCGCCTACGGCCGCGCTCTGTGCTTTACTTTTCACACCCGATTATAATGAAAGTCGTCGTTGAATAGGTAGCGTGTAATGTATGTATGTATCTATTACCTAGTTTTATTTTCGGAGCAGGGCAGGGGTACACTTTGAAGTCTCTTTATGTTGGTGATGATGTTTAGTACACAAAGTGCGATCACAATTTGTATAACATATTTGTACAATCTGGCATTCTTTATGCGGTTGAAATTTGCCAATAAAATAACGCTAATGATATGTGCGATATTGTATTGCGGTTAAATGACGGTTTATTTTTATTGACGTCTTTCGAAAGATAATATATACAGACGTTACAACACGTAACATCTTGACGTTACAGCGGAGCAATCGAGATTATAATATATTGAATGATAAATTCAATTTCGCGACGAAGACAATTCTGAATATCAGATCGTAGTCCTCTCCCAATTGTTTTTTATTAAAGCGCTAGTCTAGGTATTAACGTTAAACAGTATATGTAATCACATTGGTGGTTTCATGCATTTTAAAATAGATCTGGATTTTTATCGTTGAAAACGATGACTGACACTGATGATGATGCTTATTAACATTATTACTGGAATGTCTTAAAATGACTTCAAACGCAATGATAATACTACTTAGTTTAATTAAAGCTACCAACTTTAGGGCAAATTATATAAACATGCGACCGACCAACCTAAATAACACGTAAGCAGAAATGACCGTCTCTCGAACGTTTCTCTCTATTTGGGACCTATTGCACTCTTCCTTAGTAAATTAAATGACTGATGGGAACTTAGAGCTTCAGTACGATTCCACAGTGAGTCATCATCCAGTCCTTTGTCGGCACCATGACCAAATTCACCCAACTCCTCCAAATAATTTGCGATGGGTTCGGCAAGACTTTTTTCCGCTACTTCGGTTGTTAACTTTAGTTCTGATTGATTAGAAGAGCTGGTGTTACGTTCAGTCTCTGGTTCTGTCACAGTAGGACTACTATGATCCACTGGATGATGATTTGCGCTTGGCGAGACTAATTCATTATTTGAAGACATCCCATGAGGAATCATTTTTGCGTCACTGGGTACGAGTTGCTCTACTATTTCAATTGGTGTAGTAGCATTGTTTTCACCACTGTTTTCAGTATCACCTTTACAGGTAACCTCAACAGGCGGATTTACATGAAAATCACAGTTATCTGTTTCCACATCGCTGACTTCTGAATTTATCGTATTGCAGCTAAAATAGGGCTCGCCAAAGTTTATATTTACGTTAACCGCTGGAGATTTATCAGGATTTACACCATCATTCTCGCTTGGCTTCTCCCTTGACACTGCTGGATTGAACAAGGGAGCATTCGTATTCTCGAATGTATCTTTATCACATATTTTATCAAAACTACGAGTCCTTCTCATCACAGGTGCCCTCTGAGCTGCTGTGGTAGTCCGTTCGCCAAAGTACATGCTAATTTTACGATCCAGTAGCCTAAGTTGCTTAGCCTGCAACGAATCGTCTGGAATGCAATGGCTTGGACTATCAGCATGAAATGCCGAGGTAGAAGGTGTATTTACTAAGGGTCGTGGCTCCGGAAACTGTGCCGGCAAAGAAACCTGACCAAATCTGCGTCTTCGAGGTCTTATTTGATCACTCGCATTGGAAAGTACAGATGATTCCAGATCAGAATGATAAGATCTACTTAGACATGTGGATAATCGTCGTCCGCAATCAGAGTCTGCATCCATTGAACTGACAAGCCATGCTGGGTCAATTTCCTCTGCTTGCGTTAATCCGCCCTTCTTCCACCCAGTCAAAAACTTTTCTTGAGTTCTTCCCCGATAAACGTCCCCGACTGCAACCGAATTGTTTGCCGTGTGGTCAATATTGGCTATTGAATTACTCAAATTTGCCTGCAGGAAAAAAAACACATTTCCCTTTCATTTGTGGAAAATCATTTAAGGTCAAATCATTAATCAAAGCCATTCACTTAGTCCTATACCTGGGTCTTGTCTCCACCAACACGCATGTCAATCTGGTCCAGTCCCTTGTCAAGGCTTATACTATTTTCGGAACGTAAAAGGATTTTGTCAGTTTCTTCGGTTAGCTCCTGAGCCATTTCTAATGAATCATCATCATAGTTCTGGTCCCATCTATCGTCAAACATATCCGTTTGCATTACTTTATAACTC
>JAANSN010002680.1:0-22523 GCA_036850665.1 Dicranocentrus wangi
CAATTACAATGCAGGTAAAAATCTTTCAATAAAAACTATGAAATACACTTAATGAGATGGAGCACGTAAACCATGACATATGATAGGGGGTCGACGCCTTACGCTATGCTATGAATATTCAACCAATAGGAAACAAATAATGACTCAAAAAGAAGACTCATTTACATACTTACCGATTTGATATTCAGTAATTTACAGTAATATATAATTTTCTTTCATGATTGTGACACACTTGGACCTTGGTTGCGATTATTTTATAATTGCCTTAATTCTTACAAAGTTTGGAATTGATCAAATCTTCACAAACTACTGCCCAAGTAATCGCGTTTCAGTTGCATTTGAAGCCATTCGAAAGATATCTTACTCTGGTTTAACTAATTTAACGGCCGTAACCGCTCATCCTTAAATTCATCTAAATTACTCGTTTGCTGAATCGATTACAATGACCGAATTTTAAAATGGCATAGCTTCTCGCAACTTTAGACAGACATTAAGTTTTCACGATTTAATATTAAATGCTATTTATCATGCTATTTGTTGTAGAACTTGGCATTGAAGTTTGCAGTCGGAGTCATTCAGGATCACATAGCAGACATGAGCACTAGCAAATAAATAAAGACTGCTTGCATTGAAAATCATTTACCATTTTGTGGTTGTGTTGAGCAACAATTCAATTCATCGAGATACCGAGTTGTTATTCAATTCAACATCCAACAGCACATTTATATGTACAATATAAAAAATACAAGAAAACTCAACGGTACTATTTCACTCGGAACCCGTAATGATCAACAAGAATATTTTCACGTTTATGCATTATGCACTATCAAATTATTTGTAACATTCTAGACAAGATGCACCAAAAAGTAAAAGTTAGATAATGTAAAAATTGGGGTGGTGCGCGCTGTGCTTACTCAATCTGGCAAACCGAGTTTTCCAGACAGGATGGCCCAAACAAACTTCAATGAGGCTGGATACTATAAACGTATTAATAATAACAACATGGAACAAATCATTCCCTTCAACGATTCCAGAGTGCCTCCACTAACCAATGAATCAAGATCCAGGACAAATCGGAAATCCGCAATACTGAAACAAACAGAATCCGCGAAACCAAACCAAAGGGTCAGTGTAACCTCTAAACATGTAGTTGATGAATCTGCAGTAAATAAATTTCCTGAAAGTTTGATGGGTCAATACAATAAGAAGCCCACAAAGACCAAGTCATCGCTCTCCTCAAAATCAAAGTCAGTTCAGTCCGCAGGACTATTCCGCAAATTGGATTCAAGTAAAACGGTAGGATTCAGTACGAACGTTTTGAGGGGTAATAAATACACCCGATCAAGAAAGCCGTCAATCCATGAACCCCAATCCGGTCTTGTGTATTCTGGTGCAACCCAGTTTTCTCGCAAGGTTAACAATAAAATTACGATTGACCCTACTCTCCATTTACAAACCATTTTGAGTTTTTTACTTTTCTGCAGATCGTGAAGAACATTCTTAGTGGAATAAATAACCTCAATATACTTTTAAAATGCCGAGGAGTGTGCACAACCTGGAGAAATGTGATTGACGAAATCCTGCCGGCGAAATGCGCTGCTCAATACTCATGGTCCCCTTATGTTGGGTCCTCCGAAGCGTTCTCCCTCCTTCCTGGAAATGAATTCCAGTCTGCGAAGAAAATTGAAAAGTTTATGTCTGACATGAGCAAGCACCGGGGAAATCCTTTTCCTACAAGGTGTGTCAAAATCTACGCCAGCACAGATTTGTCCCCGACCCAAGCCTCCCTATTGTTTCGCAAAGTACCTTTACTCCTTACAAAGTTTGGGCAGCATATCTGGTCCTTTGTTTACGAAGCTTACGGTCAACAGTCCATGACCAATGTGGCGCAAATTTTTCAAGCCATGCCGAATCTCAGGCATATCACATTAGCGTATATTAACCGGCCTCCAGAGGATATACAAAACGGGATAATTAGTCCTGCATTTGAATGGGCTGCGAAACCCCTACCTCCGAGACGGTTCCTGACTTCGTTGAATCTCATTAGCTACGATGGTCTCGTTGTTGATGCCATCCTTAACGTTTATGGGGATCAACTCACGCATTTGGTAATCTCCGGAATGGGTATCCATTGGAGTACCTACTGTACACCGAGGTATAGCCATAAACCGTTACCAAACGTAAAGAAGCTGAAAATCTACCAGGCTGGAGGTGTCACCGTAGAAAAGCTCCCGACACCATGGTCTCTGATAAGCCTCTCGCTAGTAATTAAATCTTCGGGGAGTTGGTGGGAGTCGTGTGCTACTTTGCCAAACCTCTGTGATGTCATTGACAGTCATCATAACACCCTAGTTGAGTTATATCTGCATGTTGATTCTAACGATGGGATTATCATTGAAAACGCAAACATAAATGCTGTTGTAAGGACCAATGTTACGTTTCCCTTGTTGAGGCGATTCGGAATTCCCTTCAGTTTTACCAAGCGAGACTACCCCCAGCGGCAACTGGTGTTGAAGAAGTTGCTTCAAAAGTTTGTGCTTTTGGAAGAACTTGAGTTTCTGGACTGGAGGAGGGAAAGGAGATACAAAAGCGATCGGGCTTTTGACGCCCCTCTGACCGACCTAGAGAAGAGGCGAATGGAATACACGATTGGCCAGTACTGGAGATTAGTGTCGTCACTGAGCAAGATTTGCGTATACTTGTATAACTCAAATATGGAAAATGAAATTCTCGTTGTTGTTGAGAGATCACAGCGAAATCAATCTCGAATTCGGGCAAGCTAATAAACAGTGGGAAATGCACAAAGAAAAAAATATACAAATTGGGTTCTATTTCGTTTACCTCGCTTAGCTAATTGTAAGTTTGCCTTTTAGTAAAAATCTGGAAATGGCCGATCATCAGTTATCAGTTATCGCATTTACGTACGTGGATTGTTTCGAGTAGCATTGCAAGCAAAGAAGGAAAAAGCGACCCATGATTCATTTTGGCCCTGGGTCCCCTTACTCTAGACTAAACTTTCAATTAGACAACATGAAATTATCTTCTGTGCGAATATTCGCCAAAACCCTTCTGAATCCATCCATGTAATCTAATTCAGCCTTTAAACTTTAAAATATAAACTTGTATCATCATTGGATGAAAACAGCGTAAACCCAAGAACGACAAAGTAAATCTAAAAATTTGGTGTGTGTGGAAGCAAAATCCGAACAAAAAGACATGCACACATCAGCCCAATGTCACGCCATTCCATGGGTTGATAGGTTAAACTCCCGTTGGATTGCAATACTTGTTTTTTTTGGGTTAGATTAGATTTCGAGTAGGGGTATCACCCGTTAGTTTTGTCATTTCCTTCCGATTTAGCAGCCACTAGTTCCAGAATTTTCTTCCCTAAAAGGACCCATATCCTTTCCACTGTAATTATGATTATTATCATGTCCACTTGGCTATTTCTGGCAGTGATATATAAGACAATCTGATCTGAAATGACCATTTGATAATATATGTAAATCACTTATACATGGACATTATATATAGTCATACCTAAACATGCTGATTAATTGGATATGGTTTGATTTTAATCAAGGTTAGCTTGTTATTATCCTGAAATTTCATTAATATAGATAATTATCTGAATTATGTACGTCCATTCCGTCTAGTCTTGTAAATTATGAGTTTAGTGTAACAACCATTTGTGGCAAAAAAAAAGTTGACAATCCTTTATTAAATATGCTAGTGGATGACCAGTGTTTAAAAAGTTTAGAAAAAGTAGATCAATTATACTATTATAGAACTTTGGAAAGGGATATCAAACTTACAATTTACAGTTATAATTGATACGTAAATAAGTCGGATAGTTTCATTCCTCACGAATTATCTTGTCAATGCAATGCCAACGCGGTCGTTTTGCGACTTTCAACTCCATTAAATATGATAATTTTTTCCACCCTTCTATGCTGGTAATCACTCATTCGGTAAAGTGAGCTACTGGCCTATTAGATATATATTGATTACCGCAGCAGTAACAGAATCTCGATCGAATTGTACTTTCTCTCACCTCGCCAGATTGAAACATTTTCTTGCTCTAAATCATAAAAAGCACAACCTACCTAGGTTCTCTTTAATATCTTCGCGATGTTATTATCAGGAACACTAATCACCCATTACTCTCAACAGGCAAAACTTACCAGTATCCTTCTCTGTTCCGGTTTTGGCTGGAATGGCAAACTGCATCAAATCACAGAACTATCCAAGCGAAGTTCCGTCATCTACTGTGTCAATTTTCTTTTATCCTCAGTGTACATTTTACAAATGGGCTTGCAGTTTTTCGCAAACCGAAAAAATCCGGAAGTGGAAACTTTCACGAAAATGGAAAGCATGTTTTTAATCCCTATCATGTTGGCTGGAGTTTTGATGCAGAGTGAGCTCATGAAACATCGAGCCTTGCTCAACTATCTGCTTCAATCACTGCTTCAATTTGAGCGGAAGCACAATAGTAAGTTCCATTCTTATAGTCTTCATTTTCCTTTATTGGTACGTTTATACCTAGGTAGTCTATTTTGTATTGTAGCATTATTCATGTCCTTTTTTCTGACAGGATGCAACTGGAAGCCTGATCTTTCCATCCCGGACAAAATACTAGTCAGCCTAATGCAAATGTATCTGCAGAGCTCCATCCTAGCACCGTTATTTGGCTGTTGCTATTTCTGGTTTGAAAAGTGTCGACTGCCCATCACCCCGTCGTACTACGTGTTCCGAAAAGAGTGCTCAGCAGAGGATATCGTTAACACCTACATGTCTGGATATACACGATACCTTCTAATTGCTGGAATATTCATCTTCAATTTCCGTGCATGGGTTACCTTTGCTTGCACTACTAGTTACGCTTGTACAAATTGCTTAATAATCACTTGCCAGTGTCTCAAAGGATATGTACGACTGTACGAAAGGTATATATATGTCGTATTCAAAAAATGAGTTTCTGACTGCTGAACATTTGGCTAATGACTTGAATAGGATGATTGAGGTTTTTCTAATTACGTTTAGAGGGATCCTTCACCTCGTGCCGGCATTACTTCAAAAAGAACAATTGACTCTTCGCATTGCAACATATCGGGAAATTCAACTGATAACCAACATCTTCAACAAAATAATCCAGGGTTTTCTCGTCACTGTTTTGCTGATGCTGGCCAACACGCTGATGATAATGAGCTATTACAGTTGTATCAAGCAGAATGCAACACTAAACCCGCTTCAGTGGATGCACTTTGTGCTTATTGCATTCAACTCCACCTTTTGTATTACAATCGTTTTCGGATCTGCAGGGAGGGTCAACATGGCATCCTACCAAGTTTTACAAAGAGTTAGTCGGCTGCCGCAAATTTGGAAAAATCCGTGGGCCGCCCGCTTCTATAGGGCCTGCAAACCTTTGCAGATACAGTTAGGAAGTGTCAATTTCATTGACCAACTATCCCCCCTGGTATTCGTCAGTTTTAGTATAAACCAGATTGTAAGTTTGCTCCTAATTAAGTGAAAAAAGTATAATTAGCCTTGTCCCCAATAAAATTATTGGCAGGTCTATGAATGTATGAGTTCGTATACTACTGTGGTGCAGAAAAACTTGTAGCAGGTTAATTAGTTTAGACAAACAGACCCATTAACTCCGTTATTGGTTGATGTATGCATGCTATGTATAACCAGAAACTTGTTACATACTTACTAATTGAGTTAAGGCAATCAATCGTGCAGGGATTTAATATTTTATTAGCAGCATCTACCTGTGCCACCAGCGGGGCAATGTAAGAAGGGATATTGGAATTCGACAGAAATCCACTCTCCACGCCTAAATATGCTACGAATATCAACTCCCAAACAGAAAATGACTGAATAAATCTCTCCGACCATGCAAAGAATAAATATTTGCATATGAATCTGATTTCAAATATAGTGGTTGCAAAACTGTCTACACTGTTAAAGCCGCCTCATCTACTACGACACGCCAGTCAATTTTGGTGACATGGCGGATGCCTACTTGACGATTAATAAATTGTTTATAAATTAATAATAAATTATGAATTGCTTTATTATGTTAGCTACATTGGCGTCGTAGGGCGGTCACACGTCAAACATATCCCATATCATTAGATGTGAACTTGAACTGTGTGAGTGTCACTTACATACCTATTCAAACTCCCTAATCGGTCATTGGCATTTGTCATAACTAAGCATAAACAATCGTTTATGCAATTATTTGCATTCAAGCTGATGTGAGCATTCAAGCTGACAGATATAATTCAGTCATACTGTAGTGAGTTGTGCGGAATGCGACACTTGCACTTCTAGATTTCTTTGGTATGGTTTTGTGCATCCAACTAGGTATACATTTTTGTATATAGTAAATGATCAGGTCATATCAATAATCAATAACGTAGACAGGATTTACGAAATTGATTTCCTGTACATTTGGGACATACTTTAATCACCCATCGCCGACCGAATTGAGTATGTGTGTGGATTTATATCATACAGATGGTTTGAAGAACTACTGGGTTGGCGATCATGTTTCACGATTATTAATTATTAGTACACTGCCTTCACGCCAAGCCACAATTTACCACTTTATTGCTTGCTTGGCATCGGGCAAGATGACAACAGCTTCCTATCGTTTCGCAACCTCATTAGGATTAGGTTTCACCTTTGTGTTGTATGTTTCCATTGCACAGGCCCAAATCAATAGCTACGAAATTCATTACGAGTGGAAGCAAATCGACTACAACTTCCCGGATGACGTTGACCGCAACCAGCTCATCCAAAATGGAGAGTTTCAGCAAATTAACGTAATCCCAAACGGGTTGAAAATTTCACAGGATCAAGTTTTCCTGTTTACACCTCGTTTCCTTCCAGGAGTCCCTTCAACTTTTAATGTTATCAAATACAAGAAACCCGCTTTTGGTAGTATTTTTAACCGAAGGGCTGGTCCTAAGCTAACGCCATTCCCGAGCTATGAGATGCAAGAAATTGGGAACTGCTTTGCGTTACAGAATGTCGCAAGTGCAGAGCTGGATCCTTATAACAGACTGTGGCTTGTTGATATTGGCAGGGTTGACATTCTCGGCCCCACTCCGAGAAATTTGTGCAATGCTAAACTTGTTATAATAGATTTAAACAATCAGAATATGCTGGACAGAGTGTACGAGTTTCCGGAGGAGGTTGCCTCTACGACCAGTAACACCCTGAAGGATATTCAAGTAGAATGTAGTTCCAGGGAGGATTGATTTCGCCTATATTTCAGATTTGAATGCTACCAGTGCCATTGTTGTATACAATTACAGAAATAGCGACTCGTGGAGAGTGACACATTCTTCAATGCAGCCAGAGGCGGATAAGGGGAATATTACTATTGATGGTTCCACTATATTAATTGTAATCTCTGGTTGCATCATTATTTAAGAAATTCAGATTCAATATATTTTACATAATGTAATATAGGTACAACTGCTGCTGTTCCATTTGGCATCTCCGGTATGGGTCTCACCCCAAAGCAAAAAACTAACTACGCCACACTCTACTATTCAAAAATTGCTGGAGACCGAATTTACCGATGTGAGTACTGCAGTTTTAAAAAACTCTCGAAGATTTAAAAGCAATCCCACTCTCGATGACAGTGAAGTTCAGGACCTGGGCCAGAAATCGAGTGGACAATCGGATTCTAGTGCAATGGATAACAGGGGACGGTGGTTCTTTGCCAGTCTTCCGGAATCTGCGTTGTATAGCGTAGACACTTCTGGAAATCCCGGTTCTTTGCGACTGACGAGGATTGTAGGGAACTCAAGAGACATGCAGTGGATTGACGGGTTTGATTTTGATGGGGCAGGATATCTTACATTTATAACAAATCGGTTTCAGCAGTTTGTAGCTGGGAAAATTAATCCGTCAGAAGTTAATTATAGGATTATTAGAGTTAAAACAGACTCAAATTCCTACCACACTGGCTAAATACAAGGAACGTGTTGTAATAATTACTTTTGAATTTCCAATTTAGGAGTTGATTAAACTTTGAGATTGGAAGATGGAGGAGTATAGAATTCTTATTTGCCTACAGTTGTTAAGTGGTGTCTGATTCGGGTGAAATGCGACAATAAGGTGTAGTAGGTATATGACAGTATTGCCCCAATAAATTTTTCTGTTTTGACGAAAGATGAAAAGATTCGCAAATTGCACAGATTCGCCGAAAAATGTTGGTGTCTTTGGTGCTTCCTATCCAATAAGCACATTATACCTTATAATTAGATTTCCCTACCTTTTATCTCCTCCTACAGACGATTTTGATCTTTACCACAACTTTTCCCTGAATGCTTCTGAATATTTCTCTATATAATTTTGCATGAGATAGAAGATAACGTTATTACAGTACTATATTTTATGGAAGTAATAAATTATGGTACTTGGGGCTATTGCATACGCGTACGGCATTGACGTACGTGACTTTACTTTAAAAAGCTTGGTAGCAGTAGGTAGCAGGTATTAATTAATCATATTATCGTGCTGTCCTACTACTTTTTTTACTTGTGTGGTGTTATTTCTTTCATTGTTATTTGTAGTGAGTCCAAATCCGTAATTCTACCCGTATACTAAATCTGCAACTCCAGACTGGGGATCGTATTATACCAAATTCGTAGACCATAATTCATGCTAAGCTTGGCCAAAACCGGTATATTTTGAAACCAATAATTATGACGTCGCGCTCACATAATAATAATTTGCATTATCAACGCTGGTACATAATTCCCTGATTAAATGGTACCATTTTGACCATGTAAGGTACGTTGTCGCTCCGTGTACGAACAGGAATTCAGATTATATAAGGTAGTATGTGAACAATATAAAATACGCAATTGAGTAAGTAATTTAAAGTTAAGTCGAATTTGATCTTATTACTCAGTTTTCTTTACAAATATTTCTCCGTATAACTTTGACGTAAAAAGAGTTGGGAATGTTTGTCATACCCGATCCCGGGGAGATGGTGGGAAACGGTTTGTTTTCTCCAGGAATAAACTTATAAGTGTTCAAAAGCGCAGTGAAATAGATGAAGAGAACCTGCTCACCGAAGCCTTGTGCTGGACAAACTCTTCTACCTGAAAATGCGTACAAGAATTTGTCAAACCGTAAATCACAATCGGGCCGATTGTCTACAGTGATTTTTAAAATCTGATTAAAACCTGAGCCAAACGCCATGACCAGTTGTGCCTTTGAATTGTCCAACGCTCCTGATTTATCAAGAAATCGAGATGGTCGGAAGACGTCCGGGTCAATCCATACAGATTCGGAAGTATTCAATGCTTGAAGGTTGACAAGCAATGAAGTTCCCTACACACATTGGCGTCGTAACATTAGATGGTAATAAAACCTACTCAAACTTATCCTATTCTTGCCACCGTCATTTCGATCAGTCTTACCTTCTTGATTAGATAACCTTCAAACACAAAATCATCCATTGCCATGCGGGGTGCAACAACGGGAAGCAGTGACGAGAAGCGTAGTGTTTCCAGAATGTACGCGTTAGTGTATGGCATTCTAGTGTTTTAAGAGTCGTATTTCTTTCATGGTCGATTGTGTGTAAAATATTTGGCAAGTAGCATTATTTTTTGTCACGGATGACATTTGGTTATCCATAGTAGTACCTGTGCATCATATCCCAGCTAATATAGCCACACCCTGATTCCAACAAAACCGAATCAATTTCTTTCTGAACATTGTCTTGAGTGTGGGGATGAACAACACTGTACAAAATAGCAAAGGTGAGGGCTGCACTTATTGTATCAACCCCATTTTCCAGGAGGTCTATCAATGTCAGCACAAACTGGTCATCTAATGAAATATATACTTATAAAAAATTCTCCTAAGTGTTACAATGATACTTAAAACAAGAATCAAGCAATAAAAATATTTTGACGTGATTTATGTTAGTAGATCTGTAGATGGTTCACACCGTTAAAATGAGGATCGCTCTGCCATGCTTTATGTGAAACTTGATAATCCGGATTTTTAATGTAAATCTGATTTGCAAACAAATCTACAAAATTGCTTGCGGTAGACATGTAAGTTCCCGCTTTGCGATGGCTATCCAAGGTTTCCTATAAAATTAACAAAATAATACTTACGCAAAATCTGACACCTTAATCAGATAAATTTGAAAAATTAGTTTTAAAAGGTTTCATACGAATTGCTATACATACCCTACAAAATTCATGTAATGATTTGCAGCAATTAACTTGTTCCAACTTTCCTGTGATAGTTGCTGGTATCCAATTTCGAAAGAATGGGAATGCAACGTTAAGGTCGACACAGAGATTTGTGCTTTTATTAAAATCTGCTAACAAACCCAACAACCTCGTCATCTTGGGATCGTCTAGGTCAAACCTTTCTCCAGTTATTAGTCTCCACATTACGTTCAAAACCGTCATATCAAACATGTTTTCAAATAAAACTGTTGTATCTTCCACATTCCGTTGATTCCAGTACGAAATAAGTTTGTCCACCTCGTCATTTATTACGGGGTCCAGGGATGACTTGCCAAAGCCAAAGTCCCGTAATGTCCGAATAGTGAATTTTCTCAAAGTTTTCCACGTATCACCATTAGAAAAGTTTACGCCTACAGATTTTTCAAAGTAAGTTGGTGCAAATGCACTATATGTTCTTAAGTAAAAGTCGCAAGTACCTAGGTTCTTGAACATTAACCGATCCCGAATTGCCCCTTCAACAACTCTGTCTTCAGCTTTCTCGTGACCAAGAATCTTAATTGCAGTTTCATGACTGGAGAATACAACTGGAAAATAAGGCAAATCAAATAAGTTACTATTGCAAATAATCATAACAATAAATTGAAAGTGTTCGTTGTATAATTACCCGTTTCAATCCGTCCGATTTTTACAAACATCACATTCCCCCAAAGTTTTGACAGTTTACATAGGGCTTTGGGAGGTGATGTGAATGGGGAAGTAAGATATATCTGGAAAAGGTTTCCCACAATAGGGAACCGTAATGGTCCTACATGAAACAAAAAATGGCAAATGTAGAGAAAGAGAAATGTATCGGATAAAGGGAAAGGTTGACTTTTTCCCCAGATAACTTACCAGGAGGAAATCTTTCATATTTCCGTTGGTCACTTAAGAACCAAAATATGATTACAAAACTCAGAATGAGTAGAAGTGATATTTCAAATAGATTCTGGAAAACAGGGAGTTCCATTGTAATTCATTTCACGGAGTTTCTTTCAGGAATGGCCTTTCCATGGTACGACACTCAGAGTTTATATTTTGTGAAAATCATCGAGATTCGTTGAGATTATCGGGATAAGAAATAAGGAAAATGATGATATAACTAAAGTCAATTAGGTTATTAAATCATCGGCATCCGTTCAAAATGAAACGCACTCATTTCGTTCAAACCTTATCTATCACCTTGGGCTTAATGATGAGAAAACTTGAGTTTGCATAAGTTTAATAAATCCTAAATGCTATTGTGTGGGGTACCTGTGTAGAGTTTTTTGTCTTTGTATCGAGTTTTTTCAAGGTCACTTTTTCGTCTTGATTTAATAACTACTGATTTGTGTGATAGTGTGATTGCTACCAAAATTATCGTAAACTAAGTAAGACTAACAGTGGTATACCTATAAGATAATATTGGTAGGTATTGGGCGTTCTATATATGACCTACAATAATGACAACAAGTCAAACATGTATCTCAATAAATATGAATGGACAGCTAGCGGCGTGCGGGGTGTTCTGGCACCACTTGGTTCCGAAACTTCGGATAATTACAATTATCCATCACAGCGTCTTGGAGTCCATGCGATTTCCAATTTTATAAAATATAATATGTAACAATATAACGATTACTAACGATGAGTAATGACGAGATTGATAAGTGGAGACGGAGGAGGTTAGGCGATTATTATTATGTAATAAAATACCAGTCGAGCGACCCAATGCAAAGCACTTGACTCTTCATCTTCACGCAAAAAATTTCTCCACTCCTTTTACAATTGAGATGAAAATCAAATCCATCATGTTCAAAAATCATTATATTGAAATCGGATAAATTGCATTTAGCAATTTTAGCATGTAGCAGCACGCTTATTCACCAGGCGTCAGTTGTCAGTATTTACCGATTCTGCATACGAAATAACAGACACGTAATTTACTATTACCTTGATGACTTGCTGTACAGCTGTACTGTATAGTATACAACACTGTAGGTACGGTCGTAAGGTACGGTTTTAAAAATGCCTGGCTGTTGTGGACGGACCAAGAACATAGGAGTTAAATTCCAAGATTATAATAAACTTGATTGAAACGTAAACTTTACTTTTTGAAACCAGTTTTTCAGTGAAAACCGAAAACTGATAGTCAGCTATGCTATGGTCGGGGATACGTGACCGGGTACTTAGTGAGAGTGAGAGTGAGATGCACATTATTAGCCCACACCTTGTAGATTAGATGATGTAGGTGTAGGACCCAACTAGCACGATGGCACCAGTTTGTAATCAAATAAGACATGTAAAATCATTTGGATTGATTGAATAGCTCGACCGTATCTGTTTTATTTCAATTTCGATTGCTCTACAGACCTTTCCAGATTCCATCGTAAATTCTACAATAAAGTTTGCTTAAAATTGTATATTAGTTCAAAGTACGTATATTTGCCGATTTGTTATTTAACTCCTGTACTAACCAACTATATTTAAAGCAATTACGAATCAAAATAAAATGTTCTTGTGTAAAACCGAGTTTGTCGTTTTGTTAAAATTGCTCACCAACTCACCATACTCTAAATCAGGCTCTAAAACTTTTAAAATACTATATACACTAATCACATAAAAATTCATTTCTTAAATATAACCTATTACCCAAAAATCATGTTTATGAAACGTGTTTAATTAACACAATGAAAAATAATGAAAAATGAAAATATATAATGAAAAATGCTTAGAATTAAAACTGAACAGTAGTAATGTAGTCTACCAATTGAAAATGATGTCATATTGTTCATTTCTCGACACACAAGTTGAAAACTGGGAAATCTGTTTATAATTATATTATATTTCACAACAATTCTGTAACTAATATTATAGGTCTGTCTAGTTCTATGGAAAGAATGTATAATATAATCTCACAAAATACTCGTTTCCCTATTGCATTTCTCGGCATTTCCAGCTTCAACTTGAAACCACTGATCATTCGTCATCCAAAGCATTTTCCACTGTGTGCAGCAACCCTCATGATATCTTGTCTTTCCAACAGAAAAATCCTCGGCTAATTTTTGTCTTCGTGGAATTACCCAAACCCTCTCGAGGCTCCTGACATGGTAATTTAGTGTGGCGAATATCGGAGAGTGTCGTAAATACTTGAGTCCTCCTCTCTGAATTCATGCCGCTTCCAGCCTTTCCCGAAATCCTTTCACGACGATCGCCCATTAGCGAAGAAGAAAACCGTGTCATTGCAGAGCCGCGAGGATCGACAAAAGTAAGCATAAAAAAATGGAATAAAGTTGTAATGCCAACTGACTGAACTATTTGAGTGAAAATACTAATACAAAATAACTGACTAAGTTTCAAAGTAGGAACGTGGCTAATAATAGAAAATAATTTCTTGGAACACAAAACGCGCGTCATGAAGAGAAGGGTTGAGAAAAGTGTTGGAATCATGGGAGATATAGAACGTTTCGTCGTTTCATTTAATTTTCCAGATCGTCCTTCCTCATTCAGTTCATAATCGCTTTGCGGAATACCCACCTGCTCCAGCTCATTTCTGTCATGATCATAATTATGAGCAGACTGAGTCTGAGATGCAAAATAGCTGCTGCTGCTGAGATCATGATGGTTCACGATGACGTCATCCTGTTTCTCCAGACTGCGAATGGGAATGCCAGTTTGACGCATATGCCCCGCCCTTTGGTTGATTACCGGATGGAAAATGAGAGCGAGGAATAGGAGTGACAAAATGAGTTGGCAAATGGGAATGATGGAACTCTGAGTAGCGTAATTGATTTTGTTGATAACCGTAACTGGAATTACTGGATCGATTTTGCTCTCATTTTTGATGACATGCTGCATCACGCATTCCTTTCCAGATCGGAGCGGTTGTCGTCGGACTCCAATTGGGCGCACAGCTGGGGTTATGCATGAGACAAAATCATCTTCATTGGCAACTTGAAACGAACGAGGTAGATTAAAACTAGGAGCAAAATAATATGGCGCAGTGTGTAACGGGGTAAAATTTGGTGAATCATTTGACAAGACAAGGACTATCATGAGAGTGTTGCTGACGTAGATGTGGAAGTCGATAAAACGGGCCATTGAGTTGTAACCAGTTGTGATCCTGTTTGAGATCCAACGTCCTCAGCTGGGGAACTTGGTGTACATGGCGTAAGTCAGATCGTTCTTCTTCAGGTGGCAAAACTGATTGTCCATGCGAAGCCACTGATCCTTGATTGCTTCCATTTGATTGATTTCTTGATGAGCGGCGTATCCCTTGCTGGCCTATGGAGTCAACCGAGAGAAACATTCAATTTCGCATTCCATTACCATTTTCCCATATTAAATGGATATTCTACCGTACCTTATTTGCAAAAAATGTCAAAACGAACTTTCCAGGGCGGAAGACTTCCATGACACGTCCAATAACCTCTTTGTAGGAGCTCATTGCGATGTTTGTCTCAAAGCTGACGTATGAAAACTCCGATTCGGGAGTAATATGGATTGTCATGTACGTTCCCTATAAAATATCGTAGAAACCGTTCGTTAAACCTTCCATACTTGACATGTTCACATCATTGCTTCTTATTAATACATATAATACATAGTAAAGTAATATATATTCCCAGTGAAAGCTTACATTTCTGTTTTTTGATCGCAGACTCTGCATTTTTCACAACCAAGTGAAGCAAAGCAAGCAAAAACCAAACCAATGAAATGCATATATTTAGATACAGTTTAAGAGTATAATCCCAAATATTATATTAACTTGGTTATGAATGGAATATATTCGGTAGATGTGAAATAAACGCCTTACATTTGCATCCTTGATGATTCCATTCATTGAATAGCCACATGGCTCGAACAAGTGATCGTTGATTATCATTCCTGGTATGATGCGATGAATACCAGACTTCTACGAAAAGTACGATTAGAAATAATTTTTAAGGTTTAATCTGTCAAGAGATTTGTTGAATCTATTACAATCCTTTTTGCTAAAACTAGTTGAACTATAAAGAAGAGATAAGTCTTTACCACAGTTGCTTCTTCTGCAGTTTTGCACGACTTTTGAGTAAAAATGTCCATGACATTCTGATCAAGATCGCTCATGAGTATTTCCAATGTCTGATCTGGCTCTATCATCGCAAAAATAGAAGAGCAGCTCAGAGTTTGTTGCCCTTTGCAAATGCGACCAGCGCCGGTACCACTCCCAGTTCGTCGCTGTTTCTTGCCATGATGATGATGGTGATTGTGGTGGCCATTATGACCATGGTGTGTCATGTGAAAATTGTTGTAGCGATGCATTATCCCGGTCTTCATGGGAAGTGGGGAGTGGTACGTGTACAAATACCAGCAGTCCCGGTTCATGCTTCCCAAGCAGTAGGCGGATCCAGTGGCTCCTGCAATTAGCACACATTAAATAAACAGGGCGTGTATATTCCTTAGACTTTATCATTCCAGTTTGCTCCAAACTTTACAAGTATATTACCATGAAAAAAGTCTTCCAAAATGGCAACCTCGTTGTCAAACTTGCGATAGGGCAGCTTTTGCATGTGGGGTCGTTTGTAATTCTTATGAGAATAGTAGACATCCTGTAGGAGCAAAAGTCATTTGACAGATTAATCATATTGCAAACTTAATTTCATCCTAAAGTTCTCACAAAGTTCTTATGTTGAATGATCCGTGACATATAAGCTCACCTCAATACAATCAAAGCCGGTGTAGTCCTTGACAAGAGTCCAAAGAAACTTGAGACACTGAAGGGGAGTGGTTGTCCCACATGTCTTGAGGATTATCCGTCTCTCAGACACAAATAAGCTGCTCTCACTGTATATACAAAAGGATGTAAAGATCCCAAAAGAAAATCCAGATTAGACCTTCATCATGATTAATAGATCGCGCATATAGTTCATACAACTGTCTAATTGTATTCATTCAAATGTCTAATCAACTTAACTTGTTTTGTAAAATCAATAAAATATCTACTTCACCCCGAGACAGGGAAATGGACCAGATAACCAAACATACATGACCAAGGCAGATCATAAATTAGCAAGATTGGAAATGGAAGAAACCTGTTTTTGGATGGGAATACCTTTGCTTCAAATTCATCTGGCGTTATGTTCATATAGGCACACTTGCATTGGAAATGTCGATTTTTAAAAATCAAAATCTTTTTTGGAAAATAATAGTCAATGGGTCAACACCAAATTGACAGAAGCACAGATATTCATTAAGAGTGACTGTATATATTTAAAGGAATGAAAGTAATTGTAAAGTTTGTCTCAATCAAGGTCAGGTCCATTATCCCCTTCAAAGTGTTTGATTCATGAATTTTCGCGAACAAATGAAAAGCCTAACTTGATATTTTTGCTTAACCTGAAATATAAATACGAATTAAAAGCGCACAGGTAAACACAACTACTACTGCTACTACGAACATTAAGATAATTTCTTTGCGAATTATATATATTATGTACATCATATACTATGCATATATCATAAAAGCGCATATATCCACCGCACCGGTGGGTAAAGCGAGGGGTAACACCCTTAGTTCCTGCCCACGGATTACACAACACCCACGATATATATTGATCAATATATTTATATATTTCTCTGTGTACTATAAACTCTTTGCAATTAAAGAAGACACAAGAGATATTCTGATTTATTTGTTAAATCTCAATGATTTTCTCGTCGAAGGTAATCAACTCAGTTGAAATCAAGAAAAAAATTATTTTCTCTTTTATTTTTCGGAGAGTTGACCTTTGTGTAGGCAGGCCATCAGGGTAGTTCCAGGACATCCAGGGTATTGCTACCAGTACCACATAGAGCCTGGGGGCAGCTCCCCAGAGGGTCACCGGTCAAAGGCACCCGTCCCTCCATAAGAGCCCCGCTCCCCACACCACCACAGGGGGGGCGCTCCCTACTCTCTCATGTATTTTTATATTCTCAATATGTATGAAATGAAATATTGAGAGCACTTTAAATGAAATCGAAACTTTTACTGTGAAATCCAAAACATTTTGAAAATTTTCTAAATATTTTTTTTAAATTGAGGAAAAGCGTATTTATTGAACAAGGTCGAGAGAGGAGAAAGCGTAAATAATATCTGTAGCAGATATTTTATTTTTGTGATGGGGATTTCATGTGAGAATTCATACTTTGTTGGGGTACTGACAATGACCCGTTCAAGAACAGTCCATTGGCAGCACCCATAATTGCGAGATTCATCTCGTGGTTGACTCGACACATTTGGCTCTTGGCTGGAAGGCAGAATTTTCGGCAGAGAGGTCACGAAAGGGCCTCAAAAAATCAAATGCAACATGAAGACCCTGGCTTGGCTGCTGGATCATTTTGGATTTGGATCATATTTTTAACCACACATCATGTATCATCATCAATTGAGAACACTTTTAAAGTCTGTGGTTGGTTTGGAACTTGTTGTAAAGCTCCTCCTGGAACAAGAATCAGACACGACCACAAAAGTAGGGTTTATTTCTTTTAAATATTTTTTTTAAAGAAAGCACTGTTTCACTCGACATTGTTTTTCACCACTGCACTCGTGCGACGCGTCATGGACAAAAATAACAACATTTTTGACAGTCGGCATAATTTTGTATCATCAGTTACACATCGCCCCGTTGACAGTTTTGCATGTGGGAAGGGTTGTTGTAGCTGTTCGGCGAAAGCACTTACACAGCTTTTGCAGCTCTTTCTTACCTGTCGTGTTTATGGATGACCTTGGTATTTGACCGCCCGTGTAATGCTTTTGATCCTTTTGTTGTTAGTATAAGTATATTTATGATGATAAATTGTTTATTGTATAAAAGCGCTTCATTCTACATTTACCTTTTACTTATCATTCGTTCGTATACAGACAGATCAGTAAGTAAAACTTAATCTAGTTTTGACCTATAGATTTTCTTGAGATTACATGATATGCATATAAGTGACCTGCAAAAGTTACAGTAATTGTTTTTTTTTGCGTGTGGCCTATAAATTAGTATGAACCGAAACGTAAAATTATCGTACTAAGCTCCTCTCATACATACGCCACTATTCTTGGAAAATTAAACGTGATATTTGGAGATTTTGCCAAAAAACGTGATGATGTCATACAATCGAAAATCTTTACCAAATCGCGTCCTTTTTGGCACCGCATATTCTGTGCACACATAACCGCTTGAGTTTGAAACCGGTGAATAGTGAATAGCGAGTGGAAAATTTTGACCGGCTGCACTTCAACGAATATGAGATCACAAGAATTATCCGCAATCCTATATCTTATCCATTTGCAAATACCTAGGTTGGTAGCATGAAAAAATCTATTTTGCCTCAAACCTGTAATTTGATATTTTCCAATTGTAAATGTGCACGAGGCTACACGAGAGTACACATGTACTTAAGGAGTTTTGTCAACATACATATTGTAATATTCGTTATGGACCATTGGCCACTTTGAATAAACAAATAATAACAGTGGGCACATGATGATTACAATGAAATATGAGTCAAATGCTGTTAGCTATTAATTAAAGCGTAAACTTCCATAAACATTTGCTCTCTATAACATCTGCCATATGAAGTGCAAGTAAAACCTAAAGCTGTCTCCGAACGGAAGAATGTCTAACGCGTCCCCTCTTGTTTTTAAAACCTTGCGACTATTAAGCGTAGTTCCCTGCTTCTTTCTGGCATATTATACCAACCGAAGTGTTATTCTTTGCTATAACTCCACTCTTAGTTTTATTTAACAACATCTTGGCGACGAGTACGAGTGTTGAGAGCATTATTATAACATAATCTTATTTTTTGTGCCGTCGGGAATCGTGACCAGAAAAGCAGAGTATAATATCCTAATTTCTCCTTCTATTCATTCCATATCGGTTGGTTCTGAGAATGGGCTACATAAGGAAAGTATACTGTTGGGTAACCTGCATTTTTATACTCCTTTTCTCACTTTTTTCTTCTCTAGAATTTAACCTTACATTAACAACATCCTTATCCCATTTGCGTCTTGCAATTGCAATGATTAGTGTGAGGGATGCAAGAGTCAATGGGCAAAAGAGCATGCGTCCAGCTCGTGTTTATGTTGCATGAATACAGAACAAAAATGAACATTCAGTTGGTATTCTACATTTGCTTATTCCTATAAGACATATGTCATGAAAATTATCCAAAGCGATAATATGAACAGGCGTGAATGGGCCAATGTCCTCAATAAGCAACGTCAACCAATACAGCAACACAAGAAACTAAGAAACACTCTGCTTCTGCACTGGCGACACTAAAATAAAACTTTGGCTTATCATCTCCAAAAGTAATCAGTATCAGATGAAACCAGTCTACCACTTGTTTGGTCATTCGTCATTAGCTGGAGTGACATAATATTTTCCTTCCATAATGAATTAGCTTGAAATGGCCGGATCGCGCAATGCCTACAATAATGGATGGATAGATGGTTGGAAGGAGGACTAGTTTGGAGTTTGAGAGGAGCAGTTCCTAGTAATGAAGCACAGTGAGCCGTTACAAATGCGATTGTTTTATGAGATAATGTGTCCACTATTCCTAAAATATCCTACTCCTATCCCAAATTAATCTGTTCTTAAATTATGCAAATTGTGAAATTTGACCCATCTGACCTTCAACGCGGATTTCACTGTTTATATAGGTAGCTGTAAACGTTTCTGTAACCTAAATCCACCTGCCGTACTTGTAACATATTATAAAATCCTGACATCTATATATATTTTTTTAACATCTAGGTACATTGGCTTCCCATCCCAACAGTGTTTCTTATGGGGTAACAACTGTTGGGAGTGGGATGAATTTTTAAAAAATGTTTATTGAATCCTTATTCTAGCTACTCTACATTTATTGGGGAATTTTGATAAAAAAGTGTCTTTTCTACGCAAAAAAGCTAACAAAGGACAGTAACATTTAAGACGAGACATGCATTGGCATCCACCATTTACAACGTAGGAAAACGTCAAATATATTTTTGCAAAAACAATATCGGGATGGATTATTTTAGAATGCTGAAAAAATATTGAGAAATATCTTTCTTGAGAATGCTACCTGAGGACGTAAGAGTCAATCTCGTCGTTGGATACAGAGTCAATTATCTCGCAGTGGACAAGCTTCAACATCTCCTCCAGTTGGTATCTGCAAAAACAAATCAACAATGTTATTAGTCGCACTCGCACATGAATTGACAGTTGTCGTTTATTTCGTTTTAGTAGTGTGCAATTTTCGCTTATGAAATCCACGTAAAATGTCAAATCCATGACTCATATAAGGATTAGTATATTATGATGAGTATTAGTATCTATTGTTAGTGTTTGTGGTAGCATGAGAGCACACAGCATTATCTAATATCACTGTCTCCATCATATCATAATTCATGTGTATAGAGTACTTAAGATGCTGATGGTATTGATCGGTTTTGAGGCAAAAGCTACTACTTCACCTTGTTTGTGGCCAGCGTCCAGAAAGCGCTATCACCTATCATGCTTCCGACAACAACAAGCAAACGAGTAGGTACAATGGCTTGGTGTGCAACGTAATTCAACAACGCCTACGCAAACGTCTGACGACAGACTATACTGGCGATCCAAAAATATTTACCTACTGCGAATTACTCATCCTTAGTACATTTTTGTTTACTTACGTATTTGCGGTTCACGGTACTCTACTCTGATGTTATGTAAATGTTCTCTAAATATTGTGGTTTTACCACTAATTCAATGATTTTAGGTCGTGTACAAAATGTATAACATGTCTGATACATGCATCGGGATGTTCTATTCTGATGATCGTACATTGCATTGGGATGATTTCGAACTGCACTTTAGAAATACTAAATTCATTGTAGTTTCAATTCGTTCCACTTTTTTAACGAATTCATGGTCATGGACCATGAACCTATTTTTGTGGTTTCGTTTCGGGTAATCTGTTTGAGTTTGAAATGGAGATAGTAAAAGAGCCAATGATGTTTATCTTGTTGATGTCCATTCCTTTACCATATAAACCATTACGATTGTCAACATTGCCCTTTGGGAAAAGAGCAAACCAGTTCGTCGTGAATCGTTATGCTCACCCCTACAAAACGTTATTTTTTTACCTACATATCCTACCTGGTGTACCTCCATCCCGTTCCCCATCCCATTGCATTGCATTTCAACTGGAATTTTTATTAGCATACAATGAACATGAACCCAACGGAAGACCGAAACTGNTGAACATGAACCCAACGGAAGACCGAAACTGGTTCATCCATGGGCAGCACAAATATTTTAGTAGCTAGAAATGCTAGTAGTATTACCCAGGTCGTGGTGTGAAGTGGTGTGTGGTAAAAATAGGGCTTTTGAATATGCAAATGAAAAACGCATGAAGTGCATATGTCTTCAATGTCTCATTCTATTGCCTAAGTACTCCACTTCAATGGTATTTTCCTGGGTGCTATTACATGTTAAATACGTTTTAGTGTACACGTTTTCTAAGAATATCCGCATGCCATTTTATGCCAACATTGCCAACTGCCAACTATGACTAGTCAATGGCAATTGTAATTGCAAGCATGAATTTGGGAACATTTGCTAGGGACTAGCAGAGTAATGTGGTAATGCTGAACGTACATACACAGGATAAACTTCAATCCACGTGCTCACTAATGAACCAGATAACCGCATCTTCATCTTTTATTCGAACTTTGACTAATTCTGCTACTTCTGCTCACAGAAATGCAATGCAATAAATGACACTGCGTGCTAGCCTGACACTGACAAAAAATTGCTAGCAGAGACTCCCCTACCGTGTATTTCAATGGCAAACCGCTAAAAGGTTGCGATTTTGCGACGACATGATGCCATCCCTTTATACAATGTATGTATATTCAATACATTTTCGTTCACCGGCTACAAGAAGTCATGCAATACATTTAACGAGACAACTTCTCCGGCTTTTCCATCATCATGATCATTGTCATCCATACCATACCAGTTGTTGAATAAAATATCCAACTAACTAAACCTGAGTAGTACGTCTGCACTTGGTCCATGCATTGCACAGATTCAATATAGAAGTCATGAAGCCAGAAAGCACTTGTATTCACAGGTTTGATGCTGAAATCGCCTTTTCCATTTATCCATTGACGATGCCAAAGTTAAGATAACCGAATAGTCAATCCCATTGATTCTTTCTTTCCTTGACTTGCCACGCATCCTAATCGTGCATTGCATGAGAGAAGTTCTTTTGCAGTATGCTGAC
>JAANSN010002681.1:0-22522 GCA_036850665.1 Dicranocentrus wangi
GAGACAGAGTTATAAATGTTGTTAGTACAAGGACAAGAGTTCGTTATCTCTAGTAAGCGACTAACAGGAACCTGGAGAGCAGACATTGTCAATTATGGAGTCTGCACGTAGGCACAAGCACATAGGATTCAATGAGTAGTTATTAGAATAATGTACATATCATAATTTGTTAAATTGAAATAGTAAGATATGCAAATACACTACACTTTACATTAATAAATAATTAATAATTAATAGCAACTTCAGCCAAAAGAGATACCGAATTTCTACTTTCGACAGATTGTTCGGTATTTACTGAATCCGCATCTCCCATGACCCTTCTTCGCTTACGCAACTAAAAACCAATCATATGCAGTGTAAAACATTAACTAAGTTTCAAAAACAATTTCTAATCTACTAACCAAATGGCAAGGTTTTAACAGAGCTACCTCCGAAAGATTTCTTGTTTGGTGAAAAATCTTAAAACACGAGTCTTTGCTTTGAATACAGATATGTACGTCACATTTTTTGCACTTGAAGTGGCACCCGTGTCGTTCGCCTTTCAACTTGCAAAGTCGACAATCCCGATTGTATGACTTTCCATCCTTAGTTACCTTGATAGGCAGGTGTACTCCAGATAATCGGTCCTCGTCTGAAACATTAGCAACAGGACGCCCCAGTCTTTTCCTCTGCACAGGAAAGGCTTGTAGGATTTGATAGATTTGTTCAATTACAAAATTTTTGTAAGGCATTTTGGGCATCTCTGGATGGGTTTTCCAGAACAATACATATGTATTATAAATGACCATATCGATTAAATTGAAGAACGCTTTCTTATACCACTTCAGCGATTTCCTAAGTGATTGATAAGTGCGTACGACTTGATCCAAATTATCCAGCGCACCCATAGTTCGGTTATATTCTAAAACTGAAGCCGGTTTAGCCCGAGAATTATTAGGATTTCTTGTAATTACGTGACCCATACTGTGCCCAACGTACGAGTTGAGCACCACATCTCTTCTGTCTGACCACCGCTCAATCAAAATTGGACCGTTAGAAAATGTCTCGACTTGTCCTTGCTTCAGTTTATGCTGCATCGGTGTGCATTCCTCTTCGACGTTTCTGCGCGGTTCCTGACACATGAGTTTCACTTTTGACCAACTTTTTTGCCAATTCTGGAGACATAAACCAGTTGGTTATAGTCAGGCAGTGTCCCTTATTCAAATATTCATCCACCAGCGTAAGTACAGCTGCACCACCAAACTTGTAGGTTGTAATCCACGTTTTATCTTTGATAGCTGTCGCACGTCCTTGGTATGGTAGAATTTGTAGGGTAAAATTGGTCTCCCCATCGCACAACACAAACGTGCACGTTTTTGGGGTTACATTGTTAAAACAATAATCTTCCGTGATACGGCAGGAGTGACTCATCATTGCACAGGTTTCGGCTAAGGTACACTGTGAGTTTAAAATTTGCTTCTACCAATTCCATAAATTTCCCAAGTTTTATAAATCGATTACGATTATCCGGGGCAATAGATTCATTGTTGACAAAATGAAGTGCACGTATTATGTCCAAAAACCTGGAGTATTACGAAAGTAAAGTAAAACTTAAATTGAAGTAAGTAAAGTGAAACGTAAGTTGTAAGTGTATGTTTTAAAAATTGTATGCTGCTTTAAATTACCTATTTCGTGACATGACTTCTGGAAAAAATGGAGTGAATAAAGCCTTTTTTGTGCTCCAATAATCTCTGATCGCTGGCTTATCAACTAGCCCCATTCACAAATGCAAAGCCAAAAACTGGTAAAATTCTTCAACCTTCAAGTCATTCCAATGTTGAAATGCATTTGGACGCTTTTTAGCTATCTCGTCGGCGAATCGGTTAGTTTCATCCAGAATGGTGGATATGATATTATCAGTTAATAGTTTTCGAAAAATATCTAGGTACGTTGAGTCTTCTGTGATGCCGAGTCTAGGTGATATGTAGTTAGGACTCTGGACGAATGGAAATTGTAGAGGCGTAAACGGAGTTGTTTTGGAGTATGATGAATGGAAGTAAACTGGTTGTGCATCATTATCTCCTTCCACATCACTGCTGTAATCTGTTGAGTCGACGTCCTCTTCGTTGACTTCATCTTCCTCATCGGATTCCAGATCGGATAGTTCATCCACAATAACTTCTCTTAACGTATCTAAATATACGTTATACGTATATATATTTATTCTTTATTAACGTGTAATGTATTAAAGTATAAAGAGTGTGATTTTGATTTATGTGAAAGTGAGATTTTATAATGTTGCATTGATTACCTGCATCCATATGAATCCCTACTTGCTTTAAAAGTTTTAGGACAAAAACGAGCGGTGGTGGTTGGTTGGTGGTTCTTCAGTCTTGTTTATAAATTATTAACACAGTTAAGCAAGCTAAAAAAAATTATTTCCGGACTGTCACGTGCGTGGGTTTGAGCCACAGCTCGTATCATTCACGTAATTGGGATGGGATTACTGACAGCTGTTTCCATAGCTGTCACGTACGCGGGTTTGTGGGGATGAAATTAAATTACGTGTCATATACGCATGCGGAATTAAATGGATGACCTTGAAATACGTTGCATAGACGTACTTGGGTTCGTACTAGTTAAAATAGATAGTTTTATCCCAGGAAAAAATTGAAATTCTTTCAAGTAAGTTTTCAAGACAGTTGTGTCAGAGATGGGTTTTGTACAGACTGATTTATTTAGAGAACTCTTGTAAGAACGAAAACAACAATGGAGTAATAAAACTAGTACCTAACAAGATACACCTGGAAGGTGTGGCCTTGAAGACATGACTAGTTGCGTGAATGAGGCCAAGAGAGAGGTGTGAAGAAACAGGGGGTTTCCTAAATTACCTCCCCTCGCTCACACACCTTCCTTCGCTCTTATAAAAATTTACTTACTAATACGTCCTACTTTGCTAACACTTCTTACTTGCTAACATTTGCTTGAATAAAATGATTATATATAATTGAATTACTAAAAGTTATTACCATACATATTTATTGCGTTCATTGTTATAAACTGGAACATGTAATATTTTTATAATTTGTGAGGTACACCTAGTCAAAAATAAAAATGTGTGTATATTCTTATATTACGAAGATTTACATGTGTGCATTCCTGAGGTATTACACATTACGTATAATACTCGGAACAATGGATGTGACTCGTTTCCTTAGGAAAGGTTTTTTTTGGAGGAATGTGGTCACTTACAAGTACAGGTGTCTCATGACAGATTTACTTAAAATAAACGTATGAAATCATTATTGTCGATTGTTTGTATTTTGATGTTGTGCTCCTTTTATGGGGTTTCTTTGCTGTCATCTTGTTCCACTGGGTGGGCGTTGCTATAGTTTTATTGCTATATACGCCAGTACCGCTGAGCAGAGAATGCCGACGGTAATGATGACCACAACAAAAGTCCAAAAGGTGTAGTGGGTCTCTTCTGGTGCTTCTTGCGTACTTGAGTCTGGCTTTGGGGTTGCTGTCTTTTTGGCAGGAACACTCTGGCCAGTCCAATTTATTTTGGGTTGGAAATTCCAGTTTGCCTTCATCGAGTAAAGTTGATCCCAGGATTCTTTGCTCTGAAAATTTTAAACCTTTTAAACCAACAGATTGTGACTTATTAATTTTAGATTCAGTAAACAGAGGTAGCATGAACATGTTGTCCGGGCAGTCATCAGTTCTTCCATCTATTGTAATATTGCTTTCAGGGCAGTAAATTTGGTACCGGCCATGATATGGTTCCATTTGAATGAATTACCATTCGTCGGGTTCATGGGTTGACTTGCAGTAATCGGTAACAAAATATTTTGTGTTTTGCTGGTAGTATGACATATGACACTGGTGTGCAGCCATCACTAGGTATGCTAAGCAAGACGTGCTTGTTTGGTTGTGGCACATTTATTCCATATACGCAGTTGTTTGTGGTGGAGTATGTTGCGTGGTCCAACGTAGTGAATATGACAGGTGTTGTTTCCTTCTCATTAGCTTAAATGCATCTGGTTTCAATAAAATGAGAGGAAGTGTAAAGTCCAAGAATAGTTTATAGGTTTAGTTCACATTCGTCTGTTTTAGAGAATTTTATTGGACATCTGTCAACACAGGGGAGCGTGGAATGTTCGGATGGGATGTTCGAGGAATGAGCTGTAGACTTTCCCTACTTTCTATAGTCGGCTTGCTTCTTTGATGATTGTCTTCCCACTTGTATGGCGACTGCTAATATGTGAGATTGCAAAGTTCATGCCTACTGACTTGACTTTCAGCTCGTGAAAATCCATCTGATATTTAGTTAAATTCTCAATTGTTTTGTTGAATCTGGATTGAAGATCCCTGATGAGTTCGGTGTTGGAGTTTATTTGTTTCTGTAGGTTTTCCATTGTTGTGATTTGCAGTTTTAGTTCTTCCTGTAGTGTTGAAATACTGTTGGCGTTTCTTATTTCCATTGCGGTTCCTGTGATAGCGAGTTCTGCGAGGACGGCGTGGACAAGGAAGATTGAGCCAAGTATTAGGAAAGGTATTAGTCTTTTCTTGCGGCGAACGATCATTTCATCCCAGTTTTGCTGTGGGCACACTTGGGCTATTTCTGTAATGAAGTCGTCCCTGTACATTTCATTGCATTATTTGATTGCCTCGTCCACAAGATCTGCATGTAAGATATCCGAGAGTTTAGCATGATCAAGCTCATCATAAGTCGAGTGTTGATAAATCCAGATGTGATGGGGGTTGGAGAGCAGGTCTACATTACGGAAATGAAACTTTGTACGTGAATTGTACCTGCTGGCTGCTGCAATTAAGGCTACTAAAAAGAACGTCAGCAAAACTGACGAAATACCTTTGTCAGTTTTCGTCAGGGGAACTTTTTCCGTTCCTCATAATTGTTATTCTTGCCTTTATTTTCACGGTGGTCATCCTTCCCTTTTTGCGGACTATCTTGAAGTCCAAGGAGTTCTCGACCTTGTTCATGCTTAGTTGTGAGGAGAGGTTTGGTCAGGATGTCGGCTGCCTGCCTGGACGTATTCGAGGGAAACTTGGTGGGTGACAATCAGTTCACGAATGAAATGACCTCAATATGCTTGGTCCGCTTGGTTCGTTTTAACGGGAGATGTCTTTATATCAAAGGATTTGCGGATATCTGCCAGAATGCTCTGGAGGGATTCTTTGTCAGGACCAATGAGAAGCCCATGACCCACATACAGGGCAAGATAAATTGAGTTATTATTGATATGGCCGATGAAAACAGAAGGGTCGCTGGTGCAGGGTTTGAGGGTAAATTTGGAGAGAAATGTTGAGTGTTTCAGCCCAGAACCGAGGGGGTTGTTTTAGGTCGTAGAGGTTTTCGTTGAGACGGCATGCAGTCTGGGGGTGGTTTACTCGGAATCCCTCTGGTTGATACATGTAAATGGTTTCCTTCAGTTCCCCATAAATAAACGCTATGGTGAAGTCAAATTAGAGTAGATGCATGCGTTTTGCTGAAGCAAGGGCTAGGAGTAGTCGCATGCTTTCTTGTCGACAAAAGGGGGAAAAGGTTTCATCAAAGTCAAGCCCCTGCTGCTGTAGGTAGCCACGAATTACTAGTTGTGCCTTCTTACGATCTACTGTGCCATCGGCAATCAGCTTAGTATAAAAATCCAGCGATTATCCAAGATTTTTGTATTTTCAGGGCAGGGCGCCAGGGACCATGTGTCATTCCTTTCATGACTATCCATTTCTGCTTACATAGCTGCCAACTATGCAGTGCTATCGTCAGATGAGATGTTAGATGAGCATTTTGGTATGTATGTGGATCATGAAGCCCACCCAAATTTGAATGTTCTTCCTTGACAATCACTTGACTACTAGGATAGCAAACCCTGTCTGGTCTGTCTAGCGAGTCTAAACAGGCCGAGTCGGTTGGCAACATGCAGGTAATTAAGATAAGCAGAGAGCAGGCACTCGGGGTTGAGCATTTTGGAAAAATGCAAAATCATGGTAGAACATTCCACAACGTACTCCAAGATTTCTAATAAGAAATGACAACTATCAGCGCAAACTTCAGTCGCTTCAGGTGGGGAAAAGTTTTTTTTACGTTTGAGCAGAAGCTGTTGTCGCTGATTAACTGAGCTGCTTTAGTTTAGTGGTCTATCGCATTCCAACTTTACATTCCATTGCCTGGAAATGGCTCGCTTTCAGCGAATTTCAGCTTTTCCGTTTTGATAAATACTGTTACGAATTTTGAGTATGAATAACTGAATAATTTGGATCTACTACAATATTCGTAGCTTTCCCCGGTTATATGATGCGGGGGTTTGTGAGCCGAGTTGGGCCATATTGCCATGATTTTTAAAGTTTTTTTGGCAACTTTAGCATGGGTATTCTAGGTTAAAGTAAGCAAAGCCAATCATGAATAAATAACTGTTGCCCATGTTTGATTGAATCCCTTTGTAAAATGACTTTGGGCGTTCCTGTTTCTGAGATAGAGGAAATGGGACACATCATCATCATCCCCCCTAAATTTTAAAAATTAATTATGTAGATACGTTTATTGGTTGTCAGACCTTGACGTCGACTTGATTCGAGAAGTTCCGCTACCACTCGCCACTCATAACCTGTTTCTTTCAGTAGGTAGTCTGACATGAGTGGTCTAGTCGGCTCGACACTCACTCCAAACTGGAAAATTAATTGGTGCAACTACTCCTAATACTACTCCAATATGCCGATGCTCCAAATTTACATTAAAATTTAGTGACTTTAGGAGGTACGACGAAAAGACATTTCATAATTCTTCTAAAAATGATTTGAAGCGCTGAATATAAGAGTAGCAAAGATTTTTCAGACAAATAACTTTAACGAGTTCTCGCCATATCATGGACTACCGCCTCATGACGCGATCCTAAAATCTGGATTCCAACTGCATGGAATCCCAAATTTTACATCCCAAAAAAGGGATACCAAATAAGTTTTCTATAAGAATAATTGTGAACATAAGAAAAGAGTCGAAATGAAATACAGATTTTCAACTTAAATTAGCAATTCCCAATTCCCTGCTAAACAGTTTCTAGGGACGAAGCAACGACGTAACTTTTAAACAGTGTTGGAAAAGTGGCCAAATATTCAGTATATCTTATTTCATTGTTCATCAAACCAATAATTAATTTTTGAGTCTAAGTCTTAGAACTGAAAGCCAATTATCTTCGTTGCACCATTTTCGTGTTGAAATCTTCAGGGAGCTGGATATTGTTTACAAATATTGTTTATTTAGTTTGTATGTAAACTATTCCTATACAAAATTCGTCTAAAGTTTTCAATCATCACCAAGATTGTAAACGTTCCAACAGTTGCGTCCCTGAAAAATTCCAGAATGGAACCACGTTTCATAACATAACTCTTTCCATTCGGTAAGGTAAATTGGAGTAGCGATCTCTTCACTCTTTCCATATATATACGGTCTCTTCTAAACCTAAAGCTCTCCAGTCTCCATGACTCTTTCACTTCCAACGTGGTCTCGTACTGCATTCCACACATGTGGAGAATACAAGCCATCGCGATTAGACATGTCATGGAGAATATGACAAAAAACATTTTCTCCATAATTGAAAGTTGTGTCCATTGAGTGATCAACGTCACGTTGCAGAAAATGCTGGCGTATGTGAGGGTGGCCTGTAAGCGCATATAAATAATCACAATATTTGCATTATTAATTTTTACTAGAATTTCGACAGATTTCCAGGCTAGGACGATGTGAGGAAGCTGCCGAAGAATGGCGTATGTCTTGTAAGATTTTTATTGCCACGGTACATTCTCAGTTCCGAATTAAGGAATTGACTGAAGGTAAACTCGTGACAAATCAATAAAGTAAAATATATGGATACAACGGCTCCATATCCGAAAGAAACAAATGTCAACCAAAACCATCCTAGGAATTTTAGGGAAAAGTTAAGATACATTTCTGGAACACCAAATAAGGTGTGTACTGGTGACGTCGGGTCTGCCTTTTTAAATCTTTTAACCATCAATATTATTATAATTTAGACAGAATTTCATACCGGAAAATGTCTCCATTAGTTGGTAATATCCGTTTACGATTTGGCTCTTTCCAGTTGGATTCAAAATAAATGGTGTGTATAGAATAACGATAACTAGCGTTGCGAGAATATAAACCATTATGTAGTTTAGCTTTTGAACGTCGCCTTGCATGTACACGGTTACCATGTTTGTTGGTAATACGAGAAGGCAGTATTATAACAGCCATAACCACTTGTGAATCGACAAAGCCCATCTCTACTTGTCTGTGCTAATTCTTTCTTTGGAAGTGTCCCACTTGTAAGGAAGGAAGCCGAAAAATCCACAGAACTGAAACAGGGATTTTGTTAGGAAAACAAAGTGTGGGTTTCTCATGGGATTAGCGGTAATGTATTTTACCAGGTTTGTAAATATTTGACTGGAAAATCTAAGCCTCATGCTTGTTAAAGTTGAAAATACAAGGAATGCCTGACTCATAAATAAGTTTTGTATAGTGGTGTGCGAAGTAGCTTGACTAAACGTTTTGTGAATAATGAAATAGAGAGGTTGTTTGAAAGTCACTGAGCGAATATTGGCTTGAGTGCTATCCTCATAACGAGGCCATTACCAATGTAAACTGTCACGAGGCAAGAAGGTTTTTTGAAATTTTGTTGCAATTGATGCCCAGGTTAGCATTTGCGTTCGTATTAAACATAATGTAAGTCTCTAATTCACGGTTTTAGTGTATAATGATTTTAATACAGCAGGCTAGTACGAATATATGTAAATACCTGTTCAAACCAATAAAATGTCCTTGTGAAATCAATGTAAGTAGTTTATGACAGTACCCATTGTTATTTTTGTAAGCATATGGTGATTACTCTGATTACACATGCTGTCTTTGTAAAATCCGTTACGTATATTTCGATAATGATAATGTGAAATTTCAATAAAAAATAATATTCAACAAGTAATAGTGGATAGTGAAGAATTTTGCATAAATGAACCAAGAAAATGAATGATTTGTATATTTTTTCAGCAAGTAACTTGAATCCCAAATTCCCGATCAATGTGACTATCGCTGAGCATTTAACGTTGATGTTTAAGGACTAGGTAAATTGCTTACCGATAACTGAGCTACACGGAAAATTATAGATGACACAAACGAGGTGTGTATTTTACCGGACAAAACTTTCCTTCAAATCTTTCGAATTTGACCAGGTTACAGTCCAAATTCCACTATAATTATACGCCAAACGGGGAATAAGAATCCAATTACCTTGTTACACTAGGTATACAAGATCCTATTCGGCTCGACGGAGAACAAATCTAATGGTTTCACATGAAAGTCAACTGAATACTGAGATACTATAGTACAGACTTGTTTGGCTATTGCTTTTCCTCGCGCACGCATAATACAGGAAAGGGCGTATCGTACCAACTTTTGAGTAGGCACTTCCTCCTTCAACCTGAAGAAGTCAGACCAGCATCGAAAATAATTTTTTACAGGAACAAGAAACACAAAAATGACAGATAGGACAGACAGAAGGATAGTAACCCCCGGAAAATAGCAATGAAATTATCCGGTTTCATTTCCGATCATGTGTTCTCAGTTGTCTCCCTCCTCGTCTTCCATTCCTAGGAATTCCATGCAAACATTACACTAATACAATCTTTCGACCTCCGATTTAACACGTCGCCACCAGAGATTTAAAATGTTTAAAAAAACAGGATGCTTGGATTTTCATTTTTCTACAAAATATTCCTAACCATAAGAACATAATTACAGAACTTACAATTTCTTGTCTACTCCATTTGCTGTTACCCAACATTTAATGTCCGCTTTAAACATGTTTAACATTACATGAAAAAACAAATCTTTCACGAGTTCTCCTGTGTGCCTGTTAAAATTCTACTTGCTTTACCTAATGCTAATGAAACATGAAAACTATTTAAATGGCATTAATAAATTCACAACGTTATTATGTAATTGGCCGCCAACGTAAAATTATATTAGTATTGTTTACTTTTCATAACAAGAAAAAATGTTCGCTGCATACAAAACCTAATGGTTGCAGGAACCCGCTCGTAACTGATAACGTGAAATGGGCCAATTCTCAAAGCAATCGGACGAAAGGATCTGACATGGTAGCGTTGTAACACTGAATAAGTCGGACTTGATTTCCTCCACAACTGCAAAATCCCTTTAGATATAGCTATTGACCTGCTCCCGACATCCAGTAGTAAAAATAGCACTCCCGAAGTGGAAACAAGGATAAATAGCCCGCTCATAAGCGCCACCGCCCCAAACGACTTACCAAACACTAGCAAGGAATATAGCACTGCGATCACAATCAGCGAACCCACAAATTGTATACATGGCCACACGCTGCTTTGGAAACACTGGTTGCATAGCAACGCAAACAGCTCCAGACGGCGATATGTGTTCCAATTGTTGCGAATGTGGTGTGGGTCACGTGACTCAATATTTTGAGAGCAGAAACTCCTTTGTAAAACCCAAAACTCAGTACAATTGTATCACAAAAACGAAAATTTCATTACACGCAGGATTTTATGGCTTACCTGAGCTGTTCCAGACTTTTCTGGATGTGATGTGTTGTGATAAAAGAAAGTGAGCCCATTAGACCTCCAAAGATTGACACTGGCAATGAAAGTAGGGCACAAAACAGAGACACAAACATTCTGTACCAAACCAACGAACATATTTCTGGGTAATTGAGGAAAACTGTAGCTGTAAATTTTTCAAAAATACATGGACTCCAAAATCCCATGGCGGTCGAAATCACGCCAGCAAGCGATAAACCAGCCCAACAGCATCCAGTAGCCAAGGTAACAAATCTGCTTGAGCCACTCGTGATGTTTGTGTTGAGCGTCCAGAGATAATTTAGCAGTTGGCAAAATTCAACCCGACGGCGATGGACAGTCTCCCGGCACACTAGTGCTGGAAAGGAGTGGAGCAACATGGTGAAATGGAATGCTAGTGACAGGGATAAAGGTTTATTATTGGACATGGATGCTAATAGTTCAGTGGCTGGGATCAGCACAAAGATGGGCAGCATCCACAACCAGAATTTATTTGAATAGGAAAGGGATGATGATTTCCCAGATGGCCCAGATCTTATTGAATAAGACATGAGCCGAAATGGAAAGAGTCCAAATTTGGCGCCTAAACTTAGTTGATATTTTAATATTTCCATAATGCCTGGAATTGACAGGATGTTAAGGAAAAGCCTAAAAGACTAAAAATCTAACTAGGCCAAGTATCAAATCAAAGCCTAATCAAAGTACAAGCCTTTCCAACTTGCACAAGAATATATGTGAAGATGAGAGTCGAAATGAAAAACAGATTTTCAACTTACTGGCAAAAATTCTGCTGCTAAACAGTTTCCAGGGACGAAGCAAGGACTGAACTTGAGTGTGAGAAGGGTGGCCAAATATTCAGTATACTTATTTTAATTCAATGTTCATCAAACCAATAATTAATTATTAACTTGTTGTTGTTATTGTATCCTAAAATTTAAAAACAAATTTCTTCGTTACACCATTTTCGTGTTGAAATTCCTTTAAAGAAAATTATATAATTAATTTGAGTGTTTCTTAGTTCAAACGCTATGTTATGCTCGTGGTACAAGTAATGCAATTAAAGCATCAATAATAGTCCAAAACGGTTGCGGAGAAATTATTAGAGAGTCTCTTAGATTTTATAGTTTTTATCCCAGGAAAAGTGACAAATATCAAAATTCTAGATTTATTTTGCAATATATATTTCATAACCCTTTTCAGTAGAAATGATATAAGGTAATTGATATTCCTCCAAGTAAGGTTCCGCACACCTGTTTCGCCACCTTTTCCCAACTTTTCCCCTTGCATTGCTTTCGGGCACAATTCTATATTTATGCGGGAACCAGAAGATATGTATTCCCTGGATTATGATAACATCAATAATAGAAATAGAGTTGCATTTGGAATGGATTTATTGACAAATATTATAAGACTTAATATAAAAGTGATTTCTGAGTAAAATTGGTTAGGGCAAAGCAGGTTTGGGGAACCCAACTTGGGGGGGGGTACCTGGCATAGGGGAAAACTGGCTTGGATGAAAATTAGCCTGGGAGAAATTTGGTATAGTGGAAAAGTGGTGTGTGTTGTGGATGCATACAACTTATAATTTTTAGCATTTACAATTTAGCATTTTTTAAAAATTGTGCTTAAGTCAAACTCTTGAATGATGACGGGGGGTTTCTATTTTATTTATAATTTTTGAGTATTTTAAAATAACATATTCTCAAGAAGAAAATGTATGAACTTTTCTTTAATTGATATGAAAATTATTCCTATTTGTAATCCTTACATATTTACTATACTCCTAATCTACCTGTTTCCACCATCATTAGCATTGCAAATGTTCCTTCAGCCACGTCATTGAAAAAGCCCAAAAGAGAGCCTCGTTTCATAACATATCTCTTCCCATCAGATAAAGTAAACTGGGACAGGGATCTCTTCACACTTTTCATATACCTTCGGTCCCGTCTAAACCTAAAGCCGTCCAGTCTCCAGGACATTTTCACGTCACCCGTGATCTCGTACTCCCTTCCACACAGGTGGAGAACGCAGGACATTATGACTAGGCTCGCCAGTGATATTACCACAAAACAACATTTTTTCCATTATGGCAAGTCCCGCCCATTGACAAATTAGCGTTACGTTACAGAAAATGCTAATATAGGTGGCATTGCCTTGTAGCGGCATATAAATAATCCCAAGGACATCATTATTAATTTTGACCAGCACTTCTATCGATTTCCAGGCTAGGATGAGGTGCGGCAGCTGGCGAAGACTGTCGTCAGTCCTGTACCGATTATTACTATTTCGGCAGGTCAACCTCAGTTCCCTATTTATGAATTGGGTAAACGTGAAATAGTGGCTGCTGAACAGGGTAAAGTAAATTGATACAATGCCTCCAAATCCAAAGCCAAACCAGGTGAACCAAAACCAGCCAAGAAATTTCAGAGGGAAGCTGAGATACATTGGAGGAACGCCAAAGAGCGTGTGTACTGGTGCAGTGGGGAAAAGATAGCAGAGTGTTCCAAGCATGAATGAAACAAATAGGCCAATAAAGGAGGAGCCCGATATAAACAGGGTGTATGCCAAATTGGATTTCCAGTCGAGGAGCGGGTTGTAATTCCTCATGTATCGCCCTGCAAAACGGAAAAGTTTAATTTTTGGCTGCCTCAAATCTGCAATCCAATATATAATCCTCCTGATTCTCACTTAATTTACAACAGACCTGACAATGTTTCCATAAGTTGGTAATATCCATTGACCACCTGACCCGTTCCAATGGGGTCGCAAAGGACCGGTGTGTACAGGATTGTGACAACAAACATTGCGAGAATATAAGCCAGGATGTAATTCAGTTTTGGGATGTCCCCTTCCCTGTACACCGTGACCATGTTTGTTGGCAACGCGATGAGGCAGTATGCTAGCAGCCATATCCACTTGTGTATCGACGAGGCCCACCTCCACTTGTCCGTAATAATTCTTCGTTGGTGGGAGTCCCACTTGAAGGGTAGGAAGCCGCAGAGACCAAACACCCGAAAGAAGGTTTTGGTGAGGAAAATAAAGTGTGGGCTTGCCATAGGATTGGCAATACAGTACTTTGCAAATCGTCGACGGGAAAAGTAGCCTAGCCTCATCCTGACTTGACTCTAGTGATCTTGGAATGTGCCTAGTTCAATAAAGAAGGAAGTGGTGGTCAAATAGCACCTGTAGTTAGAGAACGACTGACTTGCCTGAAGAACTCTTTGCTTACGCGGATTTTTGCTAAAAACTCATCAGAAAAATTGTGTGCGGTGGTGTAGCCTCGCTATGAGGGCACAGGTGTAATCGAGTAGTCACGAGTCAAGGTGGTATGGATTTTCGTTGTAACATGTTCGAAGGTTAGCATTGGAATTGAATTGAAATGACGGATAAATCTCTAATTTAAAAAGTTCGTTGTTTAAAGAGTATAATACAAAGAGTCCGATATACGTAATAACGATGTAAAGTCCTTGAAGTAAATTATATTTTCAAATTCAAAAATCCTCTAGTGAATTATGTGCTGCCACGACGACAGTCGACTTTCAATAAATTAAATGTACATTTCTACCTTTTCTCAATTCCATTATGCTGATTATTAGTTCGCTGCGAAGCAAAGACGGGCTTGTTCGTAACGCCTATTGTTTTGCGGTCGGACATTTTTGTTGGGTTGGTCTGTAAAGCCCGTGTTGCGCATGGATGGTTGGTGAGGCTCATTGGGAGGATTGGATGTTATGTGCTCATAAGTTTATTATGCAAAAAGGTTGTTGTAATTAGCTAATTAAGTATTTACCATAAAATCGGGATATGAAATACCACCTTCATGAAAACTCGAGTTTTGGATGCCGTGAAACCTAGGAAGGTTGGCCAGCATTTTCTCACTAACCCCAATGCTCAACACTGAATCTGAATTGACAAAGAATGTGGCTACATAAAGTTTGAGCCTTGACATATTCTGATTAGAAAGTAGTGGAGTGGAGATATGGAAGCTGAAAACTACGTTTGAATTGAATTTTCTGTATTGCGATTCATTTCACACACGCCATTACAGGTTGCCAGATAATTAAAGCGATGAATCTCCCATACATACTCCCATTCATTACATTTCTCAAGGGCTCTTCCTTCTTCCTGCTTCAACAGGGAAATTGTCAATCAATGTATTTTCGCAATTTTAAACATTTTTTTCGATGGCGGCCTTCATACTTAAGGATCCTCCGTAGAACAAAAAAAAATAAAAAATGCATTTTAAACTGCTTCCTTAATATGTAGTCACCACCACCATGTTTTCCATTATTATCCCGATCCCTCTCCACCATTTCACTAAAATTAAAATGCAACCATCTCCTTGATATTGTGAGCAGATCTCTGCATGACGCAACCACAAAGAAACAAAACCTTTCACCACCACCGTGAAGTGAAATCATGAAGATAATTAATGAGGAGGCCATAGCACTCAGATTGTAATTAAAACGTCAGAAATTAAAAAAAAACTCTCCATTTTCTTTGTCACTCATTGACATTGGCATATAATAGGCCATATTGAAAATTAATTTGTCCTCCTCCGTCTTATTCCTTTGACACTAATGCATTCCACTAGTTTGTGAACCTTTCTCCAGTGAATTTCTATATAGGTAATTTTGTTTTCTCCGGAAAATTATTCATTCCCATTTTCACTTCTAATTCATTTCTATGGCTCACAAACCACGACAAACAAAATAAGTTCTCATTCCCTGCGTACCCACTACTCTAATAATTACTATTGCGTCAGACAAAAAAGTTACATACTGACGAGGGTCGTAGGAAGATAGGGATCAGTAATTAAGCTATTTATTTTGCGCTGATATATGACTCGAGCACGATGATAATGGACTAGTGAACTATAGTCACGAGACGAGTGCCGATCAACAATAATTACCTCGTGAGGGTCATCATGCATGACAGAGTCCCATTGTGCCACCCAGAACTCACGTGTGAGATAATGAATGAAGTTATATTCCCAGAGTTATCACTGGACGTACGTAGGTGCCTGTGTTTATGGCTGCGTAATAATAATTGTGTTTTGAATTGTGTTTGGAGTTACAAGGTTGATTTTCATTTCATGAAAAAATCAATAATTTTCTGTGTTTAGTGGATTTCCGACCTTCACATGCGAATTAGACTTACATATTTTAAGCAACGCTTTATTACGCTTACATACATTATTATTATATACATTGTGTCCTTTTTTCTATGTTTTAAAATTCCACATACCAACACTTATTTCTAACCAAACGTGATGAAAAGCACTGTAAAAATGGCATGGACTAATAAATTCACCTTCATCATCTTTGTCCCCTCTCCCCCCGCAAACGTTTTTTATTTATTTAAAGAGGAGCAAGCTGGCCGTGGTGTTGATCACAAATCCCTGGGCAATGATGGGCGTGTCCCGCTCAATGAAGTTGTTGTGCCCAAACCGTATTCGCAGAGGCCTGCAGGAGCGCCGGAACCTGTCAAAGTAGAGGCTCTTCCTTCTCCCCTCCCTCCCCGCCTCCATTTTCAAGAATTCCAGTGTTTTGGTCGACTCCGTCCACGCCTCCGACATGGTCTGTATGAGACCCATGGAGATGACAACGATGACAACACTGAGCATCGACATGAAGCCTAGCAACAGCACACTGCTCGAGCTGCCCATTTGCGTTAGGGAGCAGAATGCCACAATTTCGGAGGAGAGTAACCCTGCAACCATGATCCCTGTGATGAACACCTGGTGTATCTCGTTGAAGATGTTGCAGAGGAGCTGGAGTTGTCGCCAGCGGCTCATCCCGTTGTCTCTGGCTGATGAATCCGGCTGATGGGATGTGCTGCTGGCAAGTTCCTTCCGAATGGACTTGAGAACGGCTCGAAGGCTCATCGGAACAATGACCATGATGGTGCAGAGGCTTGCAGCAATGCTGTACACGTACATGATGAGCAGGAGGTTGGCGGCAAAGGCCAGCGTCATCCTGATGACGAGTTGTGGGATCCCAACAGGACTTCCATCTCCGGAGCAGGCTGGGAGCAACCGTTTCAGCGGATTTGCAGAATAGCAGGGAAACAGGTAGAGAAGCACCAAGGGATACCATGCTACCAAATAGCCACTCAGGTGAAACAACGTATTTTACGAGGAGCATCGTCGCAATTTCCTTTGTGTCGAGGGTGATTCGGGATACTCCATTTGAGTCTGATTTAGAGAAGGCGGACTTCATTCTGTCCAGGAGAACCTTGAGCTTGAAGGAGTTCGCCTTCCAACAACCTGGACCACAACACAAAACAGTAGGACTATGACCAAATACAAATAAGAAATACTTCGAATTCCTGGATGTCAAAATGCCCCATGACTTACCCTTGTGCCGCTCACACAGTGTGATAGTCGCGCAGAGGAACTCTGCAATGTCGCCACTTTTCCTATGGTACACCACAGCAGACGTCATAATCATGCTGAACATGATGACAAAGAGGGTGCTAAAGGCTCGAGCGAATTTGTCCTCAGAGTGAGGCTCCTCCACCCCCACTTGAACAACTTGGGCCGCGTTCAGCAACGTGACAATTGCCAGGGTGAGCTTGTGAGTTGCTATCTCTCCGGGAGATGTTAGGATAACGATTTTGTTGCAGGTGGAATCCCATTTGAATCCGAAGGAGCCGAGGGCATGGGCAAACCACAGGGATTTAATGAAGGAGGGGAGGAGACAGTCGGAGGTGAGCATTGCGAAGAAGAAGAAGAAGAAGAAGAAAAATGCAAATTAGGGTAGAATTTTTTTCCAAACCCTATACTTCAAGATTACTAATAATAAAATGAAGACCAAGCCGGAAGGTCGACAGTTTTTTTTTTAAATTGGTTTTAGAACTGAGCAACTGATATTGCTGACTGACATGCGAGCCTAGCTGGATAACATAACGCTCCATTGGTGTTCACTCGGCTCAGCCTAAAGAATTCGCCTTTTGCCTTCATAAATTTTGCTCCGCATTTTGAGTATGGAGAACTGAATAATTTGGATGAATATATAATCGCCGAGTAAACTGAGAAATCCTTTGGTAACATTCCTTTCGCATTGTAGTAATACGTGTATTTCTGGGTTATATATATATATATATGATGATTTTGTGGGCCCGCAAAAGTTGGTGACAAGCTGATGTGATTTTTTAATGCATTTCTCTTGGTGGCCAGGCTAAAAGACGCCGATGCGACGGTAAAGCGGGACCAGTAAGTAATAAATAACCAAAAGTTCGTCGTATGCTTGAGAACCATTGTAAAATTCATTAGCTTATTCTTATTCCCTTTCGAAGCTTGGTAAGTTACGGGGAAATATAGGTGGCGGCGGAGGCAAACCATTCCCGAAATTTTCCTCCAATTAATATTCAAACCAGTCACGTCAACTCTACTCGGGGCTCAGGCCTTGGAGCAATGTTGTCGGTTGATTGCTTATCCATTGAAGACCATAGACCATCCATCAAAAAAAATAAATTGAGGAGCAGAAGAGAGGCGGATATTACTGAGTGAGGTTGAGGCGTGAACTCCAATTTTACATTTTATTTTCTGACAATAATGGCCAATGCCTTGTATTTAGTTTGTTCAATTGAGCTTTCTCGTATCTTCATAAATACTGCTTCGCATTTTAAGTATGGAAAACTGAATGATTTTGGTTGGGACGGGATAAACTGAAACCCCTTGTTGGTTGGTAGCCATCCTTCCACCATGTATTTTTGAAGTATTTCTCCTCGGTTATATTCTTCGAAAGGTTTTATATGCCGAGTTGGCGTCAGGTACGTAACATGATTTTTTAAAGCGTGATTCATGGCAAATTTTTGGCAAACAGAACTGAGGTTTAGTTTAAGCGGAGCCAATTATAAATAATATATAACTGTTATCCCGTTGTAAAATTAGTTTAGAATTCAGTAAATCCGGCAACATTTGGTGAGTAGATTAGGGGAAATAGGATCAAGGAGATGCAGTGAGTGAGCTGTAAACATTTTCAAAAACCATGCAGGCAAAAAAAGAAGAAGAATGCGAATGATGAATTTAACTTTTTGACACTTGAATAAACAAATGTAGTCTAATATTTTCCTAGGGACAGTTTACATTTTTAAAATTTATTAATAGTTTTGCATTTGTCTATACCATGTTTACATCAATTCCACCTACCCGCTTTTCCAGACTAAACTACATGAGTTTTTGAGAGAAAAAATGGACTTGACAAAGCCTCGAATCATTAATTACAATACCCCATACATGCATAAATATACTACATGGACACAAGCTGCACTGGACCATTACGAGCATGTCTTCCTCTCCAAACTTTTATTTAAAGAGTAACAAGTTGGCCGTGGTCCTGACCACAAATTCCTGGCTGATGATGGGCGTGTCCCGCTCGATGAAGTTGTTATACCCAAACCTAATTCTGAGGGGCATGCAGGAGCGTCGGAGCTTGTCAAAGTAGAGAGTCCCCCTCCTCCCTTTCCCCAGCAGCAACACTTGCATGACTCGTTTCATGGATTCCAGGGTTTTGGTCGACTTTGCCCACACCTCCGCCATTGTCTGGAAGAGACCAATAGCCACGGCGATGACAATGGCACTGATCCCCGACATGAAGGTCAGCAGGAGGAGCCCCCCACTGGAGGAGCTCCCGCCCATTTGTGCTAGGGAGTAGTACGCCACAATTTCCGATCCCATGAGTCCGACCACCACGACCCCTGTGACGGTCTCCTGATGTATCTCGTTGAAGGTGTTGGTGAGGAGTTGGAGTTGTCGCCAACGGCGCATCCCGGGCATCTCGAGTGAATTCTCGCTCTCCTGTTGTTGGAAATCATTCCGAGTGGACTTGAGCAGGGCGCGAAGGCTCATTGGCACGAGGATCAGTGCCGAGAAGAGGGTTGTCGCGGCGCTATACCCCAGCGTGATGAGCTGCAGATTACACAGGAATGCAAGTGTCATTCTGAAACTGGAGGAGGGGGTGGTGGGGATCCCATGATTTCCAGATGAGCGGCAGCTTTGTTGCATTAGCCATTTCGCTGGATTCACAGGATTGCAGGGAAACATGAGCAGTACCAGCACGGGATAGAAGGCGATCACATAGCGAATCAGGTGAAACCCGTATTTTGTGAGAAGCATCGCGGCCATTTCCATAGCGTCGAGGTTGGCGGAGGATGTATAAACTGGGATTGTGATTTGTTGAGATTCCGCATCAAGCAAAGTCGTCCTCATTCTGTCCCGAAGCACCTTGAGTTGAATTGAGGCCGCTTTCCGGCCACCTGCTTTGCAAATAAAATCATGGGTTATGCTCGACATCCAACTAATTTTGACTTACAGTTAGTCAGATTACCCCTTTTACCTTTGTGCCGCTCACACAGGGTGACAATCGACGAGAGAAACCTTGCAATGGCTTCACTCTTCCAGCCGTACACCACCGTCGAGGAGGTCACCATCGAGAACAGGATTGCAAACAGGGTGTAAAAAGCGCGGCCGAATTTGTCGCCGGAAGGAGGCGGAGGGCGGGCGTGGGCGTCGTCGTCACCATGTTCCTCCACCACCACTTGAACAACCAGGACGGCCGTCATCAGGGCGAACCATGTCAGAGAGGCCTTGTGAGCCAGGAGTTCCTTTGGGGTGGTCAGCGGCACAAACTTCCCCGAGCTCCCCTCCTCCTCCTTCCACTTGAATCCTACCAAGCCGAGTCGATTGGACAAGCGGAGGTAATTGAGGAATGTGGGGAGTAGGCATTCTGAGGTGAGCATGGTAAGATGAGAAATTGGAATCCCTCCCTTCTCGTCCTGCAATTGAATTATTTTTATGTGTAAAATCTAGGTGGACATTTTTGTTGGAGCTCCGTTGTGAGTATTGGTGGTGGTGGCAACGAGACAAAGTGAGTGCTCGGTAAGGCTGCTACGTTGGTGGTGGTGTTCACTCAATTTCACACAATGGTAGTACCTCGGCTGGTGTTCATAAATTTTGCTCCGCATTTTGAGTATGGAGAACTGAATAATTTGTGGATGAATCATAACTAAACTGAAAGAAAACCTTTTGTTACAATCCTTTCCTAGCGTAATCCTACGTGCTCTTTTTAAGCAAAAAGCTAAAAGACGACTGTTCAACACTGATAAATAACTTGAAAACTATGCTTGAAAACCGTTGTAAAATTAATTATTTAGAATTTATTAGATCCGTTGAGGAAGTGTGGTGAATTAGGAAGAAATAGGAGGCGGAGGCGACCACATTCATTCCCCCAAATGTCTATAGCAATTACTTAGTTATTCAAACCTGACTACTCGGCGGTCGGTCAGAGTCTGGTTCGTCTTCCTTCAGCTCATCAATTCCGCTTTTCTATCCTCATAAATACTTCTTCGCATTTTGAGTATGGAAAACTGAACAGTACTTATTTGGAACTGAGTAAACTGAAAAATTCGTGTCAATCCTTTCACGTGTTCTTTGGAGTATTTCTCGGTTACATATGCTGACAACGTTTATGGGCCGAGCTGGCGTCAAATGACATGAAATGAGTTTTTAAAGCGTGTATGTATGGCGAATGGACGAACAGTTTAGTGTTTTTTTTTTTGAAGTGGAGCCAATTATAAAGAAATATATAACCGCGGTCCCCCCGTTGTAAAAACTAGTTTAGAATTCCGTTAATCCATCCATCGAGTCTTTATTGATGAGTTTTGGAGGAGGGAAACAGGAGGCGACTGTGACCATTCCCGTAAATTCCTCGTACTACTTAATTATTCGAAACATCTAGCCCGCTGTCAGTATGTCAGAAAGGAAAATGTCAGAAATGTGTTACGAATTATTTACAACATATTGTCTATCATTTTTGACAATAGCCATTTTACTCTACTCTACCCTACTGGCTGTCATCAACCACGAATTTTCTGTTATTTATTATGTGCCATGTCGTGTCATGCGTACATGGTATACATTATAAAAGCAGGACAGAACATAAATGTAGTACATGGCATCATCATATCATCATATCACTAATCTGATTACAGATTTTAATTCGACTTGTTATGACAATACAAGGTAGATAATTTAATTTAATTAGGTATTTTTGGTAGTATTTCAAAATGATTAGAATGAGCACCTTCTTGAGCAATTGAAATTAAATTTCGTGCAAACTACATGCTACTGCAAACAACAAAATGACATAGATTAATTAGCAGATGACCGTGTCGGCGGCACTGATCCCTCCCCATGAAACCCAGCACCAGCACACCCGAGCTGCTGCTGCCCCTCATTTGTGCCAGGGCAACGAAAGCCAAAATTCCCGCCGCCAATAGTCCTGCAACCATGATCCCTGTGATGGCCACCTGGTGTATCTCGTCGAAGACGTTGCAGAGGAGCTGGAGTTGCCGCCGACGGCTCATCTCTTGAATGTCCCTGGCTGAATGTGAAGATGAGGTTTGCGCAGCCGCCGCTGCTGGGATGTGATGACCGCGGCGGTGATGGTGGTGAATCCCTTCCGAATGGACTTGAGAGGATCTCGAAGCCTCGTCGGCACAATGAGCATGATGCTGCAGAGGATAACACCCAGGGCGTACACGTACATGACCAGCAGTAGGTTAGCGAAATATGTGAGTGTCATCCCGAGGAGGTCCATTATTATTGTTTCCGGAGGAGCAGATTCTTGACGGTAGCAACCGTTTCGCCGGATTTACAGAATAGCATGGAAACAGGACGTGTAGTATGAAGGGATGATAGAAGGATACAGAATAGCGAATCAGATGAAACGCATTTTTTACGAGGAGCATCGTCGCAATTTCCTTTGTGTCCAGGTTGATCGGGGATGTGTAAAATCGGTTGATTTGTTGATGATGACGACGATGATGATTGGATTCTGATTCATCAGAGAAAGGGGCCTTATTTCTATCGAGGAGCACCTTAATTTTAAATGAGGTGGCTTTCCAGCACCCTGGCGAA
>JAANSN010002682.1:0-22521 GCA_036850665.1 Dicranocentrus wangi
ACAGTTGCAGTCTGATTAGCCATGTGTACCACCGAGAAGTTTGGTAAAGATGGCCGGGCAGATTAGATAAAGAGATACTCGTGAAAAAATACATATCCGCTGGCAAGAAAAAGGCAGGGCTGACAAAAAGGAACATAATGAGACCCGTTGCAGAAGCGTTTGTGTGTATGCAAAATCGAGCACGTTGTAGTTAATTAAAATTCGGACGGTATGAAAAGGGTTTTATCATCTATCTCAATGAATGAGTGAGTAGTAGTAGGGGTTGTTTTTTTTAGTGCTACCTGACACAGTTTAGCAAGCATCTTTCTTTTCTCGCGATGCAAAAACGTAGTAATGAGAGTTTCTGCACAGTCATGCATTGCTATATATAATATGGTGCGTTACTGCCTGCATAGGTATAGTAATGCTGAGAGAGAGAGCAAAAAATGGATGTATATAAATGCAAACAATGGTCATAATAATAATAATAGATTGAAAGAGTGGGGAGACCTCGATTCCAAAGGCATGATTTCGGTCGGGCACAATGGACATGTGCACTTGACAGAGAGGGAGAAGGGCTTGATCATGATCATCATGATGATACCCGTTTGCATATAGTGTATAGAGTAGAATCGCTTTTTTCCTGCTTCTTCTCTTTTCGACGACATTGGTTATTAGGTCACTAAACCGTGTGCTGCTTAATATGGACGAAGGTTTGTTCAAGCGGGCGTTTGTTCCTTGTTGCAGTGTGTGTCAGTCAGAGAGAAAGATTTTAAATGAGTCAAAAATAGACTGTGTGGAGAGATTCTCCCCGTCGTGTATATAAGGAACGGGCTGTGGTCCCTGTCAGGTGCTTTTCCTCCGCATACCTCCCCTGCAACTGACGTACTCGTCGGGAGCCTACACTTTGAATTTTTTACTATTATTATTAATTTCGTGTCTAAAATCAATCAATAGTGATGGTGTGCTGTGCACGGGTGATTCTCGTTTCTCTCCTCTTCTCCTCCGCTGCACTCGTTTGCTGCGTCCACGGGGAACGGGCACACAATGACCAGGGTGAGTAAATACTACATCATATATATTTTTGTGAGAAAACACTTGCATGACGCTATTAATTTGGTGAAATTGATTGACGCAGTGCTATCACTGGATGAGAAGCAAGTTCCCGACTTGCGACCTTCGGAGACGGCGGACCCGAGGAGCTCAAACAACCTGCTGGCGTCGGCAGCCCGATCAGTCAACTTGTCATTCTTCATCCCAGCGTTCAGTCTCTTCGCGTTGGCTTCCCAGCTAATGCCGCAAATGTTCCCTAGTTTGACGACCACCACGACCAGTTCCAGGAGATTCCCTTCCAACCAGAACGTGCCTGGGGGACTCCTCCGCGGCAGGAGTAGGACGCTTAGGGCCAGCAAGAAAAAGAAAGTGGAGGCGCAGTAAATTTTTGAGTTTGAACATCCTCGTCCTCCTCTTACTATTCATTATTTGGTTGTTTACACAAGTTTATATATTTATTCTCCGCCCTTCGTTTCATCTTTCATTGTTGTTTTTTGTTCTTGTTGTTGTAATATCATTCGTGGACGCTGTCGCTTTGTTTTTCATATCATGTATCATTAAATTATTGTGTCGCTGTTCATGGAATATTATCGTTTTTTTGTTTCATTTCGATTTACACGCTCACAATTTGCTTTCGCTTAAAAACTACTTGAATTTTGCAAGAAGCATCATCCATACGCCGCATGTCGCTGATTTTTATTTTCACCTGAGAAAACCTGGCAAATTAGGACGCACACGCGGTTTGTTTATTTGTCCGACCGAATTTTCGGGGTGACTAATCATTTATGTATGCAAAAAAAAATATATCTCTTGCGAAATATATTCTCTGCACACAGCCTTCGCGTCATTTCAACTGAGAAATATGTTTAGTGAGTCAAACATGAAGCAGCTATCGAGTTACAAAATTTTTAGCTATTAAGATTATATCTGGAGATAAACTGTTGATCCCGATATGAGCATGTTGCGGAGTCAAAGCAAAGCTTTTTTTACATACTATGATTTAAATATGCATTTCATTTGGATGTCTCAATTTATTATACGTGTAATTATTTATTGGTCCACAATCAAGGTGTAAAATGTATTGCCGTTTCAAGGCAGTTTAATCGGTAGGTCACATTTCATCGGTTTCAAATAGCATAGATGGATGAACACTATAACTTGCCCTATGCACACTTGCACATCGGTTTTGTTTTGATTAGACCGGAAACCAAGTAACATTCGGTTACTATACAGCAAATTCGCAAATTTAACTCTCCGGGTCTACGATTGCTGGAATTGCCGTTTTATTTAAAATTTAAAATTTATCCTATTTAAAATTATTATTAAAATTTGAAACCATGAAAATGGTTGATTATATGGGGTGCGCAGTCTTCCCGGAATTCGAACCAATAAATCGAAAAACTCCACAAATTTTGGAACGGAGAAATGCAGATCCTATATAAAATTATTATTAAAATTTGAAACCATGAAAATGGTTGATTATATGGGGTGCGCAGTCTTCCCGGAATTCGAACCAATAAATCGAAAAACTCCACAAATTTTTGGAACGGAGAAATTCAACATAAAGCCATACTGAGAATTCTGCATAAAGCGAATGAGAATGAAATACCATACCGCTACGTCCACGTCCATTAATGATATGGTAACTAGATTCATAGGTTAACCATAAGCTAATTCATAAGTTTGATTAAAATTCATTATTAGTCGTCACCGCATGAAGAAATGCCATACCGCTACGTCCACGTCCATTAATGATATGGTAACTAGATTCATAGGTTAACCATAAGCTAATTCATAAGTTTGATTAAAATTCATTATTAGTCGTCACCGCATGAGGACAGATTTTTCAAGTCAATCACTGTCATTGCAATCCATAAACAGGAGCTTCAAAATTGATTAAGATAACATAGGAGAAATAGCATGGGAACACTCTCGATTCTTCAGTTGTTAACTTAACTTAATATACCTATTATGTGCAATGACAACGAATCATCATCAATTCGGAATACCTTGTAAGAGGCTTCTATAAAGTTATATACAAGGTCATTTGAAAAGCTGCGACTCAAAATATTGGAAGTTTCTATTGTGTCTAATTCTAACGTTACCATTTCATGTTATGATGTATATACATACCAAACATAAGGAGTTTTAAATGCCATTGTATCATAATGTTGTTGGCATGGCTTCGGGATATTTAAAATGTCGGATAAGCTAGATGGTCAGAGTTGGACAGACAGACGTACGGGTACGCGGATGAAGTGAGAAAACGCTAACGTGATGGCGAGACTGCATATATATATAAAAAGTCAGACAGATAAGGTAGGAGTGTAGAAAGGGGTGTTGCAAACGGGCGTACGTGCAGAATATAATGTGGTGGAATGAATTTTGGGATTTTTTGTAGCGAGCGAGGTGCATGAGTATGGGGAATGAGACAGAAATGGGCTGAGCGAAAAGTTTCCAAGAACGCATACCATATGTATATAAAAATGTGCATGCGATAATAAGAGGGACAGATGCAAAGTGCATAAAACGAGAGAGAGAGAAAAATCCAGAGCAAAGAAAAGGCAGTGTGATGATGATGTTATGATGATGTGGTGGTGGTGGTGGGATCATCGGGTTTAGACAGAACATATTGCGGACTGCATTTATAGAGACGGTGTGATTTTCCTCGTTGTTTATTCATGCAACAAGTCAGGGAGGATAGAGGATCCTCCTTTCCTCCTGCTCTAAACCCGAAAAATAATGGTTTGCTAAGAAGAAGAAGAAGAAGAGAAAAAAAATGTGCACAGCCAATCTGCATATGTGCAGTTTGTGTATATACTCCAGACAGAAGAGAAGAGTTGATACGTAGACGATACACATTCCAGAGAGAGAGAGAAAACTCGTTTGGCAAAAAAAAGTAGAGTACATGGTGAGATGCTCCCCGCTCCTGCATGCATTCAACACAACACGAAATCATTTTCGCGAAAAAAAGAATTATATTCTTTGTGTGTTAATATATACGTGGATGAGAGCATGATGATGATGTTATATAAAGTAGAGAGGACTGGGCGTCATGATATCCAAGAAGAAGAAGAGTATATATATATATAGGTGCAATGGTGCTCAGCTCACGCTGATGATGATCATGATATGGGTGTTATTTTATTTAAATATTTTTTTTTTGCATTCATAAGTATGTGAGGTAGTATATATATACATGACACAAAAGAGTTTTTATATTATGGAGAGAGGAGGACACTGATATGCTACTGCTCCTACATTATATTACCGTGCTCTTGTGTGTGTCTGTGCAACTTGTTTCTCCGTCCCCAACATCCTTCTTTCGAAAACATATATAAACTAAAATAATAATAATAATAATATTAAGTTTTATTGGAGTGGTGGTGGTGTGCCAAATAGGTTTATATATAGGAACACATATATGTGCACATACATTTCGGTGTATTTGTTTGAGAGAGTGAGTGAGCTTTTTGGTTTAGTGTTCTTGAGCGTACCCTCAGGGCTCTTTTTTTCTCTCTGACTATATATTTTCTCTCTAGGGTTCAAAGAAATTCTTGTTGTGAGTACCCTCGGAGAAGAAACGTTTATTATTTCCCTTGTCCGTGTATTATATGAGTTTGTGTGAGTAACATGGAATGCTCACCGTCCGTATGAATGGGACCTGTGGAATTTCCAAATTATATACGTATACGTGTGTGTGTATAAGGGACACTGACGGTTCTTTAGGGATTATTATTACTCTACACGGAATATTATATATTATATTACACACACCGGTATGATGATATACCTTTGATTTCCTTTGTAGCACATCACACACAACACAGGCACAACAGGTGAGACGGAGGAATTCGTTTTTCTCTCTCCTTTTATTTTTTTCCTTTCCTTGTGTCCACTTATCCTGCATTCCTTTTAGGTACAAGACCCTACATTATTTATTACACACGTACATATATATCCAACTTACCAACTTTTTTGGGTTTCGTGTATTATATACGTGTAGGTTTCTATCCGGTGAGTGTGCAGGTAGCATTATACACACAACACAACACGTTTAAACAAAAATTCCTTTCGTCTCTCTCTCTCACGTTAAACGTTTCACATTTTTTCTTCTCTCTATCCGACAGACTGAGAACGAGATTTTTTTTTCTCCTTCGTCTTCTTCTTCTCCTGTTGTCGATGCATACTTTTTCACGTGCGTGTGTGGTCCAGCTAGCCTCAAAACTATATCACGACGAGAAGATACTTTTTTAGTCCACTTTTTTCCGTTTCTTCTTCTGGAGGAGAACGTACACACGCTCACGCTCTTCTTCTGGAATCATGGTGGAGGGGGAACTAGCCTTATCACCGAGGTGGTGTTGTTGTTATCAGTTCGCCGTTATTATTAAAATTATACGGTGACGAATTGTTCAGTTACTATACTCGTGGACGTTTCTATATTTAGTTTTTTTTTGAAACCCCTCTTTTTCTTGACTTTTGTTGGAGTATATTTGTGGGACGAAATGATGAAGCGCTCGTCTGTACACGTTCTCGTGGTTGTCGCCGTTCTCTCGTCGTGCGTCTGCGTTGGAGCAGGGAGTGCGGTCTCCAGGACTAGGAGGAGTAGTGCCTTTAATTTAAGTAGCAGTAGTAATAATAATAGTGATAGCAGAAGGAGTAGTAATAGGAATGATCAGCCTTTTGTGCCAAGTTACAGTTCGGCCCAGTGCACGCAAGTTCGAGAATTTATATTCGCCTCATCTGAACCCTCTAGTCATCACGCCAGTTCTCCCGGTAAGAATAATAACTTGACATATATAATTTCCTTTTAGCAGGTCAGGATGGATGAGTTATTTGTCAGAGGACCCTTTTTGGTCCAGTACTCGTACAGCATATATATGTAGCATATTGCATGGTGAATGGAGTGGGATAAATATGTATATACGTAGCACCTACCCGCATCCAGAGAGATCGGGCTTTTTCCACTCTCTCTGTTGTGCTTTGGAATTTGGAACGCGGAGGAACAAAGAGTTTCCTTGCTGTTCACAATGGAGAATGTGTTTTGTGTTTGTTCCCTTTCTGTCGTTTTTCGCTGGAAATCATGAAAACATGTGGAATGCAGAATATTATTAGGGAGGTTTATCACGCGAATTTGTAGGCTCGGGATTGTAGCAAAGGGATTGTAGGTGGTTATTGTTACCATACTATACAATATGTCATCATGGAAACAGCAATTAATTAGTACAGTTGTAAGGTTAATTTTTGGGGGAAAAGTTAGACCTTTATTAAATGAAACTTAGTTTAAATGAAACTTTTAGTTGAGCAAGCCTTTTTCTTGATTTTACTTGTGGATTTAAGAGGTAGCTGAGCCAAGTTCTAAAGTCACAGACAGCTCACGGACTTGTTAAATCTTAGAATTGGGATGTATAAAATATTGGGAATTTCACGTAGTCGCTGCATTAGATGGGGATTTCTTGACTAACGACTGACATATAGAGTAAAACCATTTCAGATTGAATCTATACAAATTTGAAGCAAATATTAAAAGTCTTGTCTTAAATATGCATTGCATGCCACGTTTACCAAAATTATCCCCTTTTTATTGCGAACAACCTCAATTTTGTTGCACAATGGCCTGTTGTGCACGTATTCATACTCGAGGAATTGGAACATTTTAAAAACACTAAATTACATAGATTCAATACTGGCATTGAATATTACGCGTACGTGTAGCTATAAATACAATCTGATGTCGTATATGTACCTTGCGTGGGCGTAAAACCGAGACTTGCGATATATAGCCTTGTTGTTGAGCTTAAATAAATTATAGTGATTGCAAAACAAGCTCTACAACCAATTTCCGTTGTTTTTTGAGTATTCTCTGATGAAGCAGTCTTATCACTTCATTTATCTCCTGATAAGCCTTTTGAGAATCAATTAATGCCCAGTTGTTTTAGTTTTTTGAAAGGATCCGAATCGTGTCAATGACACATTTCCTGTGAAAAAGGCCAATGCCACCTCATAATATCCCATGCTTGCGATGAATCATCGTCACTTTGCAATGGTTTGAGTGTTTATGGATTAAAAGGGGGAAAAACTGGTGATAATTGTGCGCAAAGAGTTGGTAGTGTTATGCTTTATCTAACGCAAAAACCAGGATTGTTATTTAATTTTGCTAAAACTTTTCATGGGAAATGCTAAATGGTGTTTTTTCATTCAAATCCGGGCATCCGGGTGACATCACCCGTCTGACTCATCATCATCATCAATCATCATCATATATAGTCAACCAACATGTAATTCCAAGTATTCCGCACAGGTGTTGTTAGCAAGCATATTTCATTGTGAAATTCCTGGTTGCAGTGCAAAAGAAGGAGGATAGTGACCTATGCCCCGAGCCTAGCTGCTGCAAGAAGGAGGAGGCGGGAGGTCACCTGAGAAAGCACCGAGTTCCGCAGTCATGGTTCAACAACTCGATAAAGTATAACCACTTCAAGACGAGACTGTCCACCCACATCGACTTTATGGCGGGCACGAGCCCCACTGGGAGTAACTCGTCCAACCTCTGGAACGCCACTCTCAACGGGATGAGGGTGCTCAGAGAGTGGGGAGTCAAGTACTGGGACAGTCAGCACTTTCTGGACTCCCTCATGTCCTCAGAGTGTGCTGCCAAGGTCGCTCAGACCGCCTTCTGCGGCGACTGCACAGCCCCTCTGGTCAGTCACATTTCCAACTTGAATTTTACTTTTATTTGTCAAGTACGTTTTTGGATGGCTTTTAGTAAACGTGAATGTTGTATTTGGTTCGCAGGGGAGTGGGGTGGAGCCGTGCAAGGGTCTGTGTCAGAACGTGGTGATTGGCTGCTTGAAGACGACGCTCGGGGAGTTTATCGAGCTGCCCTGGAAGCACGCGGTCAACTCTGTGCGCACTGCCGCCAGGCTTATCATCACGAACGGGATTGGAGACGTCATCAGCAACGTCAGTATTTCTACATTTTCATCGCATGCTAAAGTGTACAAAGTACGTGAAACTAATAATAATAAAGATTTGATATTGCGTGATTATAGGAGACGTCCTCCCTGCAGGACCTGATAAGCGACCTGAACATGTGGAGAGAGCCGCTGAGTTGGTGGACGAGCGAGCAGGGTCAGCATCCCTGCGACGCACTGCCCGACAACAACTGCTGGAACGGAGAGACGAGAGGCTCGTACAAGCACCCTGTTGTCAACTGGAGGTCCAACCTCAACCCAGAGTTCACCGAGAGGAAAACCACTGGGAGCGCTGCTAGTGTTCACCCCACGCTTATCCTCGCTCTTGACCAGTTCAGGAGTCAGCTCTTTGCCGTCAAAAAGGTATCCAACATTTGTTTCCTCTTAAAAAAATAGTTATTATATCGGGATATTATGATTTTTTAAAGTAATGACACGAGTAATCTGAAATGTAAAAAACTAAAAAAAATGATTGCAGTCGCTGGAAAAGTTCTGGCCGCAGACGGCAGGAAGTTTGGACCTGGACCCCGACTTGACCCGCTACCCGCACGCCCTGCCACTCTCATCTTCAGAGGAAATCCACGGGGAAGGTTCGGGCTACGAGGATGACGACCTGGAGTACGACTCTGGAGGGTACAACCACCCGATCGACTCTGACGACGAGGACCTGAACCCGTTGGAAGGGTCAGGGTCAGGTTCTGGGGAGACTCCACCAGTCGACCTGGTCACGCCTTCCACGAACAGAGGCGACTTTGATAAACCGAGGGATTGGAACAGCGGGGAAGGGAGGAAACCGACTAGCAATAATAATGATAATAATAATAATCCTAGTTCTGGTGGTGGTGGTGGTCAGAGTCGGGATCATGGTTTCACCACCTTGATAATTTCGAGTGTACTCGTGCTTCTTTCTACGTCGTAATAATAATTATCTTGGATTTAATTACATGACTGTATTAATTCCGTCCATATTTAGGTTACAAAGAAAAAAACATGAAAGTTTCTTGATGGCGAGGAGAAATATTTGTATATTTTAATTTGTTGTTCTCTCTGCGTTTCCTTGTTTTTTGTTGTTCAAGTATTTCAATAACACGCTTAAAAAACTGATTTAGATGTAAAATAAACCGTGGGTTTGTAAAAGTAGCTGCCGCGCAATATGAGCTTAATACGCCATAATAATGTTTTTAGCAAAAGTGTGTTCGCTGGATAATAATAACTTTTAATATTACACGCACTGATTATGATCATGTGTAGATTTACTGCTTTTTATTACTATTATTATTATTTTAGTCAAAGAGTCTTGATATTTCGTGGGGAATAATGGTGGACTGACAATTTTCTCAATTTTCAGTACAGCATATTTGCCACAATTTAAATTAGGTAACACATGCGTGGTTCAATAATGTCGGCGTGTGTATGTCGTTTCAGTTTGTAATAATCTCTTGTTAATTATTATTATTATTATTTTAGCGATTTTTTAGACTTGTTGGCACTAATATTTTAACTGTGATATTTGAAGATTGTTTGTTCGGGGGTGTATAAATAGTAATATGGTTTGAGATGGTGTTGATGATGATGTGTTAATATACGCGCGATGACCGTTTATATTTATAAAACTGACTGATTTAATGAGAAGAGAAGATAAGCATGATTTATATGGGATATATACTTGTTTATATATCCTTTTGGTTGTTGTTTGCCCGCTATCAAAAGAAATTATAGCTCGTGCGTGTTTGTCAAATTCGTTCATTGTTAATTACTCGTTATTTTATTTTGTTGTTGTTCTCTTTTTCTCTTTTTATTTGGATTTATGGATTCTGCGTGATATACATTTATTATTATTATTATTATTGTTATTGTTATCATTATGCTCGCATTAACTGGACTGATTATACATTATATACGTCGTCAAATTAATATTATTATATATTCTTCGTGGATTAATAATAAAAACGTATAATATATATTACATTCTAATTTGGTTTCACGCGTCGTTTTTTATGCTGCCGTTAATTACATTTATTATGTTAGTCATTACAGTATTATTCATATATTTGGCATTAATTTCTCACGCGTTGTGTTTATGTAAGTTACTCAAGGAAGTTGTTATTTCACAATTATCACAAAACCAATCCTCATACACACGACACATGTCACTTTAAACATGTGGAAGGCGACTTTAGTATTCCACATTCAGAACATAACAGCAGAACTGGAAACGGCTCTAATTGGAGCATGCAAAAAATTGTGTTCCAAAGGACACTAGCAGCCAGTTCTTTTCCCTTTTGTCCACTTCAGATTTATACTAGACCTGCATCATTATGTTTGCAAAATATCCTAATAAATAAATAAATAATAAATACCAAAAAGTTTCAATAATTCCGAAATAATAAAAAAGGAAGAGATATTATACCTAACAATTTTCGAGAGAACAAGATGGAATCGAAAAAAACTTATGAGGTAATATTTAAAGCTCTCTACACACCTCAAGTTACTCGCCCAGTAGCGTCTTTTTGATGTAATCAGATCGTTATATTTTGCAGTGGCTAACATTTCCTCGAGAAAGTATTCATTATTTTTCAAAATTGTGAAAATTTTATCGAGAAAATCGTCAGTATCTTTACAACGGTGAACATTTTCTCGAGAAAATCATCATTATCTTTGAAATGGTCAATATTTTCGTAAGGAAATCTTCACTATCTTTCCAACTGGGAAAATTTTCTCGAGGAAATCATCATCATTTTTCATAATTGCTAAATTTTCTCGAGAAAATCATCATTATATTTACAATGGTGAAAATTTTCTCGGGGAAATCATCATTATAATCTGCAATGGCTAAAATTTCCTCGAGAAAATCGTCATCTTTCAAAATTGCGAAAAATTTCTCGAGAAAATCATCATTATCTTTGGAATGGTCAATATTTTCGTAAGGAAGTGACCATTATCTTTCAAAATCACGAAAAATTTCTCGAGGAAATTATCATCATTTTTCAGAATTGCTAAATTTTCTTGACAAAATCATCATTACATTTGCAATGGTGAAAATTTTCTCGAGGAAATCGTCAGGTTCTTTACAACGGTGAAAATTTTCTTGAGGAAATGATCACTATCTTTCAAAATTACGAAAATTTTCTCGAGGAAATCATCATTTTTCAAAATTGCGAAAATTTCATCAACAAAATCGTCATTATCTTTCAAAATTGCGAAAATTTTCATTTCTTTACAATGGTGAAAAATTTTGTCGAGAAAAACATCATCTTTTAAAATTTCAAAAAAATTTCGAGTAAATCATCAATCAGTATCTTTCAAATTTGCAAAACTTTTATCGAGAAAATCTTGTTTAGTTTAGATGCGTGTTGATAAATTACTCCCAGGAAATTGTTTTAAGTGAAAGTGGCAGGATTGATTTAAACATGCTTGAGCTCAAGGCTTTATTACTTTCCCTGAATGGAGCATTATCGGGTTAGTGTTGGGGAAAGCACAACAAACTCTAATCAGTTCAAGGGAATTCAATTTCTGTGTCAAGAACAGGCACGGTAGCTAGACCCAGGCTCAAAACATGATGAGCATGCTGAAAATAGGCGAGCTAACTCCAAAATTGTTATTAAATACAATGGAAAAGTAAATAAAGTGCAGTTAGAACGGGATGCTGTAGTAATAACCTTCTCCAGAGACCCTGATTCTCGCGTTTGTCAATCTGGCATATATAAGCAACGCGGATGGAAAGACGGAAAAGTTTTGCGAGAAGAAAACGAATGGCTCTGCGAGAGAACGTGCGTGACAAAAAAAAAATCCGCTTCGTTGAAAACAAGATTGAAATGTATGGGAGTGTTGTTGTGTTTTGTGCTATATTATTGAGTAAAATTGTGGAACAACAGACGTACGTATAATATGTACGTATATCGCAGCATGACTCCCGGAAAAGTGATAATAAGGGAAAATTGGATTAAGCTAGGAGGAGAGACAAGTTTAAAAAGGTGGTGGTGGTGGTGGCTCTGGTGGGAGTGTGTTGTGATTGCACAATATGTATTCTGGGAAAGCGTGTAATTAAGAAGCACATGCAGGGAATTGTGTATGTCCATATAAAAAATACTACTACTTCTACTACTCCAGGGGCAGGCTACAGCATCCTGATCACCATGAGCAAATCCACACATCCCCGGAAATTCCGATATATACAACACAACACGGGTGTTATTAACTGTAGCGACTCACGTATATGCATGCATTCTGAGGCTGGATGCTGTAAAAAGAGGGGAAACGAGTCTTCCGAGGAATCCGGCGAGCGAGAGAGAAGACCGAGAGTGGATCTTTCCGAACGAAAGAGATTGAAAAAAAAAATAACATGCATTATAGGAGAGGAGAGACTTGAGAGTTGTTTTCCACCACCTCCTCCTCCGACATCGGGTTTTCGGGTTATATGGAGTAGAGTTGTAGTAGTAGTATTCGTAGTGTTATTATTGTGAGGAGATGGTGGTGGTTGGTGGTAGTAGCATGTACCAACTGCTCCACTTTTTCTTCTTCCCTGGTTTCTTTTTTTTATTATAATATTATTAGTCTGTGTAGTAGTATTCCCCGAGATAGAGGGTATACACATACACACGGAAACACTGCAATAATAATCATCGAGGAAAACGAATTATTCATCTCTCTCCAAATCGATTTCAATCTTCCTTGTGGAGCTTATAATATTACCATCATCATCATCATCGTCTCTCCCGTGATTGCTGAGAGACTTTGTGAGGAGAGATAGCATCAAATTATACTCCTCTTTGACCAAGGATGCGGTTCAAGAGTTGAGGACACGCGGAATTTTTAGTTACCTTTTATACTCTAGTTCTTATTTCTTCTTTCTCACGCCCAGTATATCCGAAATAGACGTTCTCCGCTGGAGAGAAGGGAACGACACCAACAAATTACACAGCCGTTTTTCAATTCCTCTTCTTCTTCTTTTTTACCGTTTTTCATTCAGCACCGTTACCTTCTCTCCAACAAAAGTTTCACTTCTTTTTTTACCTGTTTTCAAGAGGATACATAACTCGGCTCACTTTCCACTTTTTTTAAAATAAATAATAAAAATAACGTTATGGTGCGGTACGTTGGTGGATACCAGTCGGATGATGAGACGACGAGGAGAAACAACTGCCTCGATGAGCATCAGTTCAGGGCTGGAGGCGCAGGTCAGGGAGGGATCGGTGGAGGTGGTGGCGGGGGTAGGAGCTCTGTTGCTGGCACTGCAAGTGGCTCTGCTGCTGGCGGCTCTGCCAGCAAACTTCAAATTCATAGGAATCGATCCCTTACCGGGATTTACTCCAGGGAGGACTTTAGGGAACAGTACTGCATCAACGATAGGGCTCTTCAGGGGCTTGAAAAGTCACGCAGCACTGGCTTTCTCTTTGGATGCTTGTCTTCCTATCAGGTTAAAAACTACACGAATTTATAGATATTGTCATTTTTCTACAATATAATGGGCAGTTTGGGAAATGCACTAGTTTGGGAACTACGTAGCGTAACTATTTAAATGGTGGTTACGTTGTTACGCAGTAAATTAGTTGTAGGGTTAAATTAAGGATGGTATGAAAGTTGTCGTGGGAACTTGGTTGAGAGAAATTAACAAAATAACGTAGTTAAGTGATTTGTTGAAACAACAGGAGAGTCCATGCAAGAAGCGGGACAACAGCACGAGCACGAGTTTTTTCACGAGTTGCTACGGGAGGCAGCCTCCGATGGAGAACAATCATGGTAATCAGGGGTACAGGGACTACGACTACGGACATGGATACGGGAGGAGGGAGTACGACGAGGATGGAGGTGTAGCGGACAGGGGAGGCTACTACGGCGGCAGGGGGACTAGGTACTACGAGTTCGACGAGAGGGGATTCGACCGTCCCAGCTCCGCTGTCATGCATGGCGGCACTGGAGCTGGCTCTTCCAGATTCGTGTCCAGGGAGAGCTTGTACGAACAGGCCAAGCGGTACACTTGGGATGAGGAGGTACGCTATCTCTAAAACATCCGGTTTCACAATATTTTTATGGAACAAAATTGTGGTGACTTACAGACCATTTTTAGTTTACTAATTTTCCTCGGGAAATGTATTGAGATTGTTAGATGAACCTAGGTTGTCAAGGCTAAATTAGTTTAGCCCAAAATGCGTTTTTAATTATTGAAAAATTTGGTAAAATAACTGACATNTCGGGAAATGTATTGAGATTGTTAGATGAACCTAGGTTGTCAAGGCTAAATTAGTTTAGCCCAAAATGCGTTTTTAATTATTGAAAAATTTGGTAAAATAACTGACATGGGACTGGCTTTTTACGTTAACCAGTTAACCTGTTGTACTGACTGGGTTTGTTTGCACCCCGAAGAGCCCGTTAGATGTTTTTTAAGAAATCGTTTTGTAGCCTGGTTTTCATGGCAGCAGTGTTTTGTGCAGCTACAGAAAGATTGTTGATAATATGGAATTTTGGTCCGTGTAGAATGATTTACTTTCTCCTCTGGTCAGGTATTCCCATATATTTTTTTCAATTTGGATTTGAAACGAAATCCCTTTAGAAGGATAGGCTGTAAAAATATCTGGAAAATATCTGAGTCACAGAATAATGGTATTTAAAGGATTCTTGGGGTGCGTATTTTTTATCGTTTTATTTTCCTGAAAAAGCAACTTTTGGGTTCGCATCTAAAAGTTTAAATTAAATTCAAGATTCGAGGAAGAAAATACAAGGTGATCCAAAATCATCTAGAAAAGAAAGATGATTGGGAATTTTCCGTCATTATTGCCCCATAAGCCAAGTTTGTGTAGGATGTTTAGATAACAAATTATGTTATTTCTCGAAATCTAAATAATTTTGGGGTCAGATATGTTTGGTGGATTAAGCAGAATAACTTGCATAAATTCGAGTGATGATGATGAGCAAATGTGTGTGTTCGTGTGTATCAGATGCACCGTTACGTGGAGCGAATGGTTCCAGGGACGTCAGCGTCAGCGGGTGGTGACTTGCACCACCACCACCACCTTCACCACCACATGTACGGCGACCCGTCCACGTCAGGGGTGGTAGTGGGTGAGGACCAATCATCGCAGCCGCAAGTTCAGCAGCAGCAGCAACAGCAGCCAGGAGTAATATCCTCTACATCAGCTCAATCATCGCAGCCTCGAATGATGGTGACCCGATACCCGTCGGCACCAGTCTCAGCAATAGAATCCACGCGCAAACACGTGTCCTTTGATAACTCTACGCTTGCGAGGTCTATCACTGCCAGCTCGTTTGACGAGCACAAAATGAAAAAGGCTATGAACATTGTGGAGAGGGGACAGAGGGGCGGCGGACATCCCATGGGCAGCTCCATGAATGTCAGTCAGGAGAGGCTTCTTCTCGACTCGGGCAGGAAAACTCCCGAGCAGATCGCTGTCATCGGTAAACATTTCACTCTTTATTTTTTACTTTCATTGGCTCATTTCCTATATGCTTGGCAAGCTGGGATAAAAAGTTTCCTTAATATATTGGTTCAAATAAAAACAAAAACCTTGCTACAAAATGTTCACTTTAACTAAACTACTCTAGACTCCATCTTTTCAAATGACCCTGTATATATAGCTTATTGCCGTAAGGTGTTTTATATCCATATATTTTGTACACATGAATTCGAATGCAGGCCCGCCAGCGCTGGTGCACAGTGTTCCGCCAGCTCAGATGGGGTCAGCGACGGTGATCCAGCAGCAGTTTTACGGAGTGGGGGGTGGCCCCCAGCAGCAATACACGATCCCAGCAGAGTACGTCGTAGTTCAACAGCAGCAACAACAACAACAACAGCCCCAACCGCAGCAGCAACAGGGAAAGAAGCCGCTGTTGGGAACGGCGAGCACGTGCAGTATCAACTCTAGCCTGATGCGGACCCAGTCGACGCAGACGGAGAGTTTCATCGTGAGAGCTTCAGGCCCGCCGAGTTACCTGAGCTTGAGTCCTAGGACCAGTTACAAAGTATGTAATCGACAACTGGTAAGTTTTTAGTTTTCATGTCAGGGCCTACGCTTCTTCTATTTCGCGTCATCCCTCTTTGTTGTTGCCATGGCGAGTTTCATATGTAGCAGTTTTATATGACCCTTTGTTATGTTCCAAGTTTTGTTATGGTGATCACTGTGATCAGGAACGGCAACAAAGGGTTAACATTGTTTTTTTGTAAAGGCTGAAAAAAAACTGAAAACTTTGTAAAAGCGTGACTTTGGCGAACCAGTGTGGAAAAGAGGAGAGATTGTCCACAATGTCCACATCTCAAGGCACAAATGTCGTTAGTGCATGTCATATTCTCGGTGGCAAGGGGTGAATTTTCCAGAAATTTTCCTCGAAAAATGATTTTTCCAATGGAGAAAATACTCCACGGATTGATTTTCCAGGGTTTTATTATTTATAGGCACAAATGTCATATTCTCGGTGGCAAGGGGTGAATTTTCCAGAAATTTTCCTCGAAAAATGATTTTTCCAATGGAGAAAATACTCCACGGATTGATTTTCCAGGGTTTTATTATTTATTCCACACAAGCATTTTCCGCAATAAGCATTTTCCACGACAGATTTTGCATAAAACCAGATTAGCATCCCGAAAGGATGGATCCATCCACAGAAATTATCAAATGAACTTGTGGAAAATACCGTTGTGGGAAATTTTTATCGGGGAAAATATTTTTGTGGAGCAAATACACCCTGGAAAATCAGTCCCAGAGAGAAATTTGGCATTGGAAAATCTGAAAAATGGAAAATAAATCGTGGGAGAATATAGCCATACACCAGAAAGTAGTGATATGGAAAGAGACGTGTCTAGCGTTTGCATTACAAGCAGGTACTGGGCTAGAGCTACTTTTGGTCTTGTAGTAACAGAAATGTGTATATTATGCAATTGTTTCAGGTACGAATGGTATCTCAGGGAGCGCAGACGAACGGTTACCTCTTGGACTCGATGCTGAAGGAGTTGTCGTCAAAGTTTTCAAAGTCAATCCACGAGATAAACGTGCAGACGGAGGAGTCTCCAGCGGTTCCAGCAACGCCGCGTAGCGTGGCCACGCCGAGCAACCACAACAACAGCAACGGTGGTGGGAACAACCTGGACCTGTTGGATCTGACGAACGAGGAGGAGTTCCACGAGAACGTGATCCTGGGTTTGTACTCGACAAAGAACCTGGAGCACGAGACCATGTCGAGCTCGAGTGGGAGCTACTCAGTGTTCCTGGATGAAAACCACGAGCACGCGAGCATGCTCCTCATGAAGAAGATACTGAACGAGAGTCCTAGCAGGACTAGTCTCCCGAGTCCTAGTAAGTACACGATTCTCAGACCCCCTGAAGGGTTCAGGGATAGCAGCTCCAGTATGGTGCTCGACGAGGAGCAGCAACTCATACAGCAGCATGTGCTCAGGGGTCACCACGTTCACACTCCTCCTCTTGACCTCATCACCACTAGTAAACCAGAACACGTTACTTTTCCTATGCTTGGTGGTGGTGGACTCAGGTCACACCATCCCAGGAAAAAGAAACCTTCCGTGAGGGCCAAGAGTGAGGAGAGGGCTGTCGTCAGTGATGTTGAGATTGGTGGTGTTGGTAGTGCTTCTTCCGTTCTTGGTGCTCCTATTCCTACTATGCGTGCTGGCAAGAAGTATGTTCCCCATGAGCATCCACTTAGCAAAACTGACGCTGCCACTCAGAGCTCCATCAGTCTTCACGCTTCCCTTCATGATCTCACCACCATCGATGACGATGACTCTGGTATGCGGGCTTTACCTTTTAATAACAGCGTTGATTTGTCCGTTTTTCTGTTTTTGTTTCTGTGAATTCATGTTGTTGAATTTGGTGATTGCCAGGTATTTACATGGAGCCGTACACATCTGGGATTTGGGTGTACATTGGGGAGAACGAGGAGATTCAGGTGTGGAAGGGAGGGACTACGGCCCCGTGCTACTCGACCTCTGCGCACGAACCCCTCACCCGGACCAGCTCTGGAGAGTCCACGCTCAGCGAGAGGGAGTTTTACAAAAAGTTCACTGCCCTCACGCACAGGATGGTGCACAGGAAGGCCAGTGGGGAGATTTACAGGAGGCTCAGGGATAACACTCTAGGTAACATACGCTATTTCTGCTCTCCCAATTCAGTTTACACAAACAAATCTCAATATAAACACTTGCTCGAAAGAGAGAGAGCATCAGCGTGCATGCGGGAAAAAAGTATTAAAATACTCTGGGTTAGGTACAATGCGCAATCTATTCTTTCTCGTCTACTATCTCCCTCCTATTCCTCTATTCAGTTACAATTTTTGTGAATTCAATTGCAACACTTACTCAAAAGTCATGAAAGCATAACCAGCGTTTTCCAAAATGCATTCCGCATGCGAACATTCCTGGAATTTGTGTATGTGTTAACATGGGGAAAACGTAAGAAAAATTACATTCAATCTTCTCAAGGAAAAATTTTTCTGAAAAGCGCTTGAAATATTTTCATGAGAAATACTAAATTACAATGCGTTTGCTGGTTTTGGTAAGATGAAATAGGGTGTGCCACTGTTTCAGGTTAGTAATAGCAAAGTTAGGTAGGGTTAGTTGGTTGTAAATTATATTGATCTTCATGAAAGTATATATATGTAACCAGCATTTTCGAAAATCCATTCGGAGGATGCGTGAGGAGACTTGACACTGGGAAATAGCATGAAAAATAAATTCAGCAGTTCATTGAAATTTTTTAGGGAATGGCTTGATTTTTTCAGGGAAATCACGAAACTAAAGCTTGGTTGCTCTGTGGCTCGCTACTTTACCGTAGCAGGTTAAAGTTGGTTAGCAAAAGTGGTTTACAATTTTTTTGTGTTTTTCAGAAATCAACAAACGAGTGTGTCTGTCAAGATCGGAAGGTGGAGAGTTTGGTTTCCGAATCCACGGTTCTCGTCCAGTGGTGGTGTCAGCAGTGGAGCCGAACACGCCAGCAGAAGAGTCCGGCCTGGAGGTGGGTGACGTCATAATGAGTATCAACGGGGTAAGCGTGCTGGACTCGAGTCATTCGGACGTAGTGAGAATTGCAAAGCATGACGTGCTGGAGATGGAGCTAGCAAGGACTGCGGATATCATCAGCAACGTGGCTGTCAGGGACGATGTCATCTTCAGGGGGGACTTGTGGAGGTTTAAAGGTCACTACTTTGTTCTCGAGGGGGATGAGGAGGAAGAGACTCACGAGACTAGGAGCGTTGTCGGTGCTGAAGATAAGAGTGAAGGGGGGAGTGGGCCGGAGTCCTCTGCTGCTCATGAGCGAAGCACTGGCGATGAGGTGTCCGACAAGAGCGCTGCCAGCACTACTGGCGGGGTTAAGAGGCTCGAGATGTGGGTCAAGAGGTTAGCTTACGTTCTTAATACTCTAGTATACGGGGGGAATTTCTATCTACGGGTTTTAAGACCAGAACGAACATAATTTAACTTGCTAAATAAGATCAAACTTATTTCAGGATGAATCATAATGCCCCGTTGATTGTCAAATTTCCAATAAAATGTAAAATATGTGACGGTTATGTAGGCACTTTATCCTGCGAACGGACTACTGCCTGTACTACTACAAGATCCAGTCGCAGGCGCCGTCAGTGGGTGGCCAGCCGCAGCCACTGCCCCCAGCGTCAAGCTACTTCCCTCCACTAGGGGTAATCCCGCTATCGCACGCGCACGCGTTCCTCACGCAGCCCACAGACGAGATAATCCTTCTTCACGGTGCTAGAGAGCCGGGGAGCACTCCTTCAGTTCTCTACCCTTTCGAGCTGCACAGGACTTCGATCGTGAGGGCGCAGCCGCGGGTGAGCGAGCTGATTCTTGGTTGTGAGAGTAGGGACGAGAGGAACGAGTGGGTGGAGGTGCTCGATCAGACTATTAGGCAGGCTGTCCAGGATGATAAGTGGATCGCTATCAGCGGGAGGTACGTCATGGGGCCACCGGACTCGATCGCTTTCCCTGACTGCATCGGCGTTCTTAATAAACTCGGGAGGAGGTTCAAGACTTGGAGCAAGCGGTTCTGCGTTCTCAAGGATGCCTGCCTCTACGTTTACCTTTGCTCCGAGGAACAGGTTCGAATTATATATATTCTCCGTTTTTTGTTTATTTTCATTCTCAATTTATTAGTGCTAATTTGTTAATGGGGTGTTGTTAGCAGACTGCGCTGGGGGCTGCTCACTTGCACGGCTATCGCGTTCAGACCGTGTCCAGTTTGGCTGTCGGCGGCAAGAAACACGCTTTCGAGCTCATTCCTCCCACTCCCACCAGCGGGGTTCAAATGCGACACTACTACCTTGCCACCGATTCCGAACACGACCGCAAAAGGTGAGTCCAACAAACAGACCTTCTGATTTTATCTATTGTAAAGTGGCGAAACTAACTGTTGAAATTGTCTGATGAAAGTGGGTCAAGATAGGGCAACCGATCATTTTTAATGAATAGTTTTAGTTTATGACTGTTTTAGTCACGTATGTTCTAATCCAATCTAACCTAATTGCAAAGCAATAGTTCGAAATCCTACACAAACGAACTGGAAAATTTAACTAAATAACTAATTAAACAACTTTCTTTCTCGCATTCAGCTTAAAAAATGCATTCACATAATCTGTAGGAAATGAAAGAACTCTCCTCAAAAGAAATGCCATATCCCTATAGGTAAACTTACTTACAGTGACATTTACGACTCGCCAGAAAATTACAGTAGAATAGTTTTCGCACTTCATAATGATTTACTCTGAGAATAAGGGTTAAACCGGTTTAAACCTATATTGGATATATACAAGGTGTCCAATATGGATATAGAGTACATTGTAAAACGTGTTTAAGCTGGTGAATCAAAGGTTAGGTTGCGGAGTCATGACAACCCAAAAAAGTCTAATAATAATCCCGTGTCTAACAACACAGCGAAGAATCACTGATAAGCAATAATGGGGATAACATAAGGTTGCATATATGTATTATGATATTGCAGGTGGCTGGCAGCGTTGGAATACTCAATCGACAGGTGGATAAACATAGGTGAAAAGACGACGATAACGTCATCGACAGGGTGTACGGGTGTGACGACGACGACGGTGATGACCTCAGGTTTGAGCAGCAGTACAGGGACAGTGGTAGGAGCGCAAATGTCATCGTCAACGACGGGAGGGACTTGAGGACTCGCGTCAGCTAAGGAATACTCTTATTCATCATCAAGTAACGTGAAATTGAAGAGCGGGGAACGGAGTTGTAAACGCAGCAATATGTACACTCGTGAATGGGTTGTTTCTAATACAAAACTCAATCAAAAAGGGTACTTCAAATCGTAATAACAATCAACAATTTCAAATCATTTTAATAATACACAACAAAAAATGTAATATCGTGAGACAATTTATATATATATATATCCTGTAATACGAACTTTTCAACAAAAAAGGTTATGTTTATAACTATACCGAGATTTAACGAGCAGCACCAAAAACAAAATTGATAATCAACTCATAACTATGATGTGTTTGAATGAGATAATGAGAGAACGTACGGGTCTGTCTTATATAACATACGCAAACAAAAATATAATAATGTGTGGTCAACTTTTAAAAACTCATCGTGTCCATCATCATCACAATTTTTCATTGTGGATGCTTTTCAGTTCATTATAAACTCATAATATGTGTCCGTCAGCAAATAAAACTACATAAAATGATATTGTGCGGATGGGTGGATATATCACGTCAAAAACCGATTTCAATAAATACATTGAGATTTTCTAAATCCTTTCGTCGTTTTGTCTGTATTTTTTGTAGTATTATATGCTGCAACAAGTCATTTTAGAAAAGTTCACTTGCTCACCGCTACTTCCCTAAATCGGAAAATTATCCATGTCCGGTTTATTTCTGTGGGATGGGATTATTATGGGATCAGTAGCAGAAGCAGAGCTTTAAAAGTCTTGTAAGTCTTGGACTGATTTTCAGATATTGATTTGAAGCATATTGAAAATAGGATGGGGAAATTAGTGATATCCACCATTCAGCTGTTGTTCCCTTGACTTTTGGTACAATAACTACGAAAAATTTCCCCATGCTATTTCAATATGCTTCAAATCAATATGATTCAGCCTGTAATGTGCTGGCAGAAAATTTACGATTTTGTGCAGGTAACCATGGCATATTACTCTTCTTTCCCGAGTATAACCATCTTGATTTATTACTAAATCACAATCAATTGCATTACTATTATTATACCCAGGGTACATGTAAAAATCGTAATTGTTGGTCTAAACTTTCAGCATTTAGTTTTGGCTTCCAAATGTACTCCAATTTTCTCGAGGTTGGTGAACTTTTTATCCCGATTTACAAAAAATATTAGTGGGTTTCAGAGTTATGACTTATTAGCCAAAATGACTTATAAGCTATCACTAAAATAGCCATTCTGGGACTGGAGGCTAAAAATCAAAACTTTATTTTAGCCACATTTTAGAGGCTAAAAGTATAGTAGCTAATAAGCCATGAATTTTAGCCTCCCGCCCCGAAA
>JAANSN010002683.1:0-22517 GCA_036850665.1 Dicranocentrus wangi
CTTTCTCTAGCCGTGCTTAGCAACTTTTCGCGGAATACAGAATAAAGTTGGTCGTTGCTAGTTTTGTCAATAAAACCCAAATGCATGTGACGTATAATAATCAAGGAAATAGCTCGAACCAACCACGCACAATCGTTCGGACAAAATCTAGGTATACAGAATAATAAAAGCAAACATAAGGCATTTGAAAATTTTCGTTCGAAAAGAAGCATAATCACTTCCATTAGAAAATGTCATCGTCAACAACCCAACCAAAAGTGAAGGGCAGCAGTAAAGTAAAGTCCAAGCCACCATTACCAGCTACTTCCACTGTTCGCAAAGTATCCAGCAAATCAAATTCCTCAAATGATCCCAACCCCAATGCCATGACCCAGGTGAACTTTGAGATTCGTGGTAAAGTCCAAGGTAAGATCGAATAATATTCTATTTCCCATTTCGACAGATTAGTTTATACGCAGGAGAGGAAGTACCATTTATCGGTCGGTTTTTAAAAATGTGTAATAATTATGGAACATTTAGGTGTTCATTTCCGGAAGTACACACAAATGAAAGGGACAAGCTTAGGAATCAGAGGCTGGTGCCAAAACACTTCGCACAACACTGTAATAGGGTGTTTTGAAGGACCACGCTTGAAAGTTGATCAAATGTAATGCGCTAGTAGTAAATTCAACAAAACATAGTACGCATCCTCTTTTCTCACTTAAATGAACGCATTCATGAAACATTCCTTGCTTCTATAATGTTTAGGAAACAGTGGCTGAAATCAACAGGAAGTCCCAAATCCATCATTTCTGGAGCAGAATTCACGGAAACTCGTTCTGAGAAGCACACACTTGCTCCTGGGTTCCAGATAATTAAGTGATATGTTGCGAATTGCCGTACGATCTCCATCTCGTCTGTTACGTAACTCATATGTGCAATATATAGTGCAAATATTTGGGCGTGCGTACCTTCACGAAGAACAATTATCTGATACCAAGTACGATGTACGACAGAATTTCGTGAATCATCCATAATGCCATTATATGATTTTACTAATAGCAAGTGCAAAAATTAGACAAGAGTCGGGTAGTAATTTCTAAAGTAACTTTTAAAGATTGGACGACCGGGAGTAGATGACCAAATTCATATGATGTTAGATAGTCTTTTATAAATTGGATAGACTTTATATAACTGATTAATAAAATGATTATACATTTGACACAACCTTTACTGCATTGCAACAATACTACAACAATAATTTTATTGACTCATAATTTAGTTGTGAACGTAAGGTGTTATACTCAAGAAGTCTCAACTCGCGGCTTGTCTTCCCGAAATGCAAGTTGCGTGTTTGGAACTGAGTAGTCATTAACTGGCATAAAAGGCAATACATTTATTTTGTTGATCCTATATTTAAATGCCACATGTGATCCAAATAAATGTGAAAGTTGAACCGGGGTTGGGAATTTTCTAAATATTCCTAGAAAGCACATATACAACCGGAATAATATGCATTTGGCATTTGCCATATATTTGGGTACGTACAACGTATTTGTATAATGTCATCAATAATTAATTAAAGGATGTATTATACCAATTCCGACAATTCCGAGTGATCAATAATCCTCCTGGCTGGGTCTGTATGGTCGCCTTTCTTGGTTTTTCTGATTACATAATAATTTTCGAGATCCAATGCCAAGGGGCAAACACTTCAAATACATTGTTTCAGAGTTTAGCGTTTTTGTAGTTTGCTGTAAAAATTACAAAAAGTACTTTGAAACGAAACAGCACAATAGCGAATTTACGTACGGCAAAATACAGTAATGTTTGCCATTGTACAAATGACATTCATTTACTTACAACAACTGAGTGAATAACATGCAAAATGAAATCGTTATTTGAAGATATCTTACTTCAGGAAATGCACAGAGAAGTACACCTTTTAACCGGAATCCATCTGTGGATAGCGTTGGAGCCGCAAATAACTGATGCACTGTAGCAAACGGAGTATATAAAAGTAGTATACATCATGTTTAAAGAATTTCCGAGTTGTCTCCTATTTAGTCTCATGTTTGTAACGCTGCTGCTACACGTCGCAGGTATGACACTTGCTGGTATTTCAAAGTTAGTTAAAATGGTACCACAACTTGTAGCAAGTCCTAATTAAAAATATGGAGTCAAGGCTGCTACAACGGAAAAAGACTTGTTATTACCACTAATCGAAAATCTCTACTGCGGTTTACTTCCTTTAAATTGAGTATGCAAGACCTTGTGAAATCTCGTATCTATCCTTCCAGTTTGGATTTCATTTTCACTTCACATTAATCCTCTTTCAGAAAAAATGAATTGGTGTTTCCGCTGGAACAACTTCGTAAGTTTCAGGTGTCTGAAAGACTTGTTATTCAATAAGAGCCTATAAGTACCTGGCTAAATGCATTATGAAAAAATGAAAGTTCAATACGTGCCATACCACATAAGTTTGGCTTCATGTCATTTCTGAGACCTTAAAAAGTGTTGACCATGGTCATGTTGTTTCCAGATAAAATCATCTTAAGCATATTATATAAATCTAAGAATATTGAGTTATTATACCTGCCATAAAGCATAATGTAAACTGTATACATCAAGTTAAGCCATGGTATGTATGGTAAGGACGAGGTAGGAAGGGAACCAGGAAGGAACAAATAGGGCCATTTAAATTTACAGCGCAATGTCAAAAAGTATTTTGAAAAAAACTGGCCATTTATTGGATTATAAACTATAGTTTCGTAAACCTCTTTTGCAAGGTGCATTTGTACTCACAAAGTATTTTACTTCCGATCCGATATCGCATTTAACATGTGCAAGGTTTCATGATGATTACAGTCAAATGGGCAAGGTCCAAAACTCTAAACCATAAACTCATAAACCTCTTAAGCAAAATCCGTAAAGCTTCATGCCTCTTCTTGTTGTTCCCTTTGGAATTGGAATTGTTAATAACGAGAATGGAGAAACGGTTGAGAACAAAGTACAAAACAATATATTGGCAGCACAAAAGGTTAACAATTCGTGATTTATTGTCGATCATAAACCGTATTTACTTCTCGGCAGGGCTGACACAGCAAGGGTACTTCTCAAGATATGCTTTTTCAGTGAAATCCACTGTCGAAGAATTTATCGTTATCCATCCTTCATTCTCAGTCCGCTTTTCTTCAAGAAAATATGTATACATACTGAACATGGGGAAACCTAGTATGCAATACACTTGATGAGATTCGTATAGGTAATTTAGATTGCTGGTGCTGTTAAGAGGAGGGATGTTACTGCAAGCTGAAGCATGACATATAAAAGTTCGGGTGGTTGAATGGAATTCAACGGAGCTCTTTCAAAATAATATTTTAAAACTTTTAGTGAGCCATTTGTCACACGGGATGTAATCAGTGTACACAAAGGTATTGTTCTTGGGAATGGTACCGTAAGGAATGACCATTCAGCCATACAAACTCCCTTCCTTTATTTACCTTTACACTTGTGGCATTGTTGTTACAGTCTTGAAACTCGAGTGCCCCTTGTTTCATAAGGTAAAGGCAAACATTTGAGCATGGGATGGAAATGGAAGGAGACACAAAAGATTTATATCTCTGTGGAGGAATCAAAATCAGTTGAAAAGAAAAATTTCCTTGTTTCCTTCAAAATGACTTATAGCACGGCTCCAAAATGCCATTTAATACATCATCGATTGACAGGAACCCTGACTGGGGCTCAATGATGTATGAAAATGTCACTGGATGATATTCAAAAGCACTGATATTCATTGTTCTACATGTATACTGGTATTGACTACGCCTCAACCTGAAATATACTGGCACGGAGGTTAAGGAATGCTGTCGGGAATTCCAGAAACATTGACTTGGAGCTCTCGCTCTCGCAGGAAAAAATGTAGAACCATTTAATGGTCAAACCCATATTATGCCATTTCCCCATAAAGTTCATCTTTCTTAAAAGTGATCCGTCCGAGCTCAAGCAGGTTACACAATTCCAATTCCAAAGAAGGAACACCAAACGGAAATGTAAAAATGGACCTCTGCTGACTTTTTAAGATCCGCTGTCCATGTAACGCACCAGAGAACAGAAAAAGGCCATTCTCAAATTTAAAAATGGAATTGAAAGATTTTTCCGTTTGGGTCCACGGTAGGGCGTCCATTTCAACTTATTTGATGAAGATTGGATAAGGAGGGTTTTTAGGAAGGAAGATATATTATGTTGCATTGACTTTTCCAAGTTATTTTTTTCTGTTCGAATACTTGACTATGTACAAGCAGTGCACTTCCATTCGAGGAGTAGTAAAAAAAACCCCAACATTTTTTCCCTACTTTGTTGCCCCTCGACAGTGTGAGTGGCAACACGTAGACTTTGTATTATGAGCACGGCTACGAACGAAGGCTAGGTTGCTACAAAGATTGTATTGATACTGACACTGACTGGCACTGACAGCCAGAACAAGTCCCAGGTCTAGCTTACACGCTGACTTTGTTCATTTTTAAGGGTTTGTTGAGGTAAAAATTCAGAAAGAATTGAGTTTGGAAAAGGGTGTGAGGGTGGGGGGTCACGACTGTGCATCCCTTTTTCATACACACACACTCGCTCACTTGCATCCTGCGTCCTGGAAGTATTAAACCCTAAAACCGCCTGCTATGCATTCCGCATGCAATCCACATTTGAGAACTGTGAGAAAATAATATATTCTTAAATGCATGCACTTGCTGTGCAGTCACAGCCAGCTTATTTGTGCTAAACCTTTTTCCACTGTTTTTTAAAGGCTCGAGCAGACTCTCGCAATCGTTAAGGGACATGTTTTCAGTTAAGGAGGCGACGCGCTCTTCTCCTTTTTCAGAGATATGGATCGACTTTTAATGCAAACGAGAAACTAAAGTAAACTGGGAAAATATATAGTAAAAATTCCCATTGCCACTTTATCCATCATGAATATAATATGTAGATAGCCAGAGAGTCCCTAGTTTATTCTAGATTTATGAGAATCCAACCACATTATACGGGTATTATTAGGCTTGAGGGCATTGCAAATGGGCTGGCATTGCAACAAAAATAAGCAAGCTTTGAAGGGAAACTTGGTACTCTCCTCCAGCCAGTCAGTCAGGCAACAACTAGGTTTGGCAGGTTGCTCGTCAGTTTACTAACGAGATGGGAGACGAGACGTGGTCAGAAATGAGCTGAAGGAACCCTGTGGCTAATACTAATATGTATTTTCTCAATTCAATGCCGAGGTGCAATCATAATCTATGGAATTCATTAACTAAATGTGTTTTCAAATTGAAGTCGAACATATTAGAATTTCAATTGTTTCTTCCCAATGGTCAGCAAAAAATGGAATCAGGGTAGTGAGCATGTCCAGAGAGATTCAATCCAAATCCCAATAAAATACTAAACCTTCTCCCTCTGCTCATCAATTCCTTGAATGTCAAAATAAACAAAAATATTTAACCCAATTACTCACTTACGTTCAATCCCACTAAAAAATCCAATTCATGTAATTTAATGAGGAGAGGAAGTTAATTTTTTCCGAGAGGATTTACCTTTCCATTATAAACGTATAAAAAAGGGATTAAAAGGCAAATTAGACCACAAGAGAGGAGGATGAGTATATTGCTGTGCTAACAAGCTCCCTTCAACTTCTTGTCCGTGAGGATAGTCGTTATAGGGTTGCTGGTGTGCTTCGTTACAATTATTTTCCCTTCCAAACGCTCCCCTCTATATAGCCTTACATTTACTCTAGTTTATAATTGCTTCCAATCAAGTCAATCATCTAGTTTCCTCTCATCCTCCCTGATTTTTTCGAAAAGAAAACGAGAGCCACCCATTTAATGAGAAAGTTAGTTTTTCTTGCATCAAGATCAAGTTTATATTGTTCACGTAATAATATATCATTACAAAGCTAATCAGAAACAGGGAACAACAGGAGTATAAAAGAAAGAAACACACGGTGTGTATACGAATGATATGATTATGTAGTATGTATGTACGTACGTACTGTATGTTATTCTTGTTGGTTGTACTCAATCATGCCATCATTTCACAAAACTGGTCAGTCAAAATCAACAGTTGATCTTCAGCCGAGTGTGGCTGGACTCCGACTCACTCACAGTGGGATAATATTCCTGTAACAAAATAATCTGGTAAATAGATTGGAGTAAAGTTCAACAAGAGTGATTTCTCCATGCATCAAAAATCTAGAAAAGCATTGGTGTTATTGCTTTTAGACGAGGATGAGCAGAAGAGCCCAACAAGAAAAACCTACTCAAAGGTATTTAGCTCATTTTCCACCTTTAACAAGGCAGCAGCCAGGAGACAGGTAGGTAAGCCTTTTCAAGCAAGAGAAGGCATTATTTTTCTCCTTGTTAGCAACATCACAATTCTCTCATAATAACTATAAGCTACTTAGCTAACCTATGGGCAGCACGAAACCAGTATCCAGGCTCCAAACCATTCTTCTTCCTTGGCGTAGTAAAAATTTGTAGTAAAGTGAGTAGAACGGGGAGCTGGCTGGCATACCTATTATGCTGATCCTTGTGGCAAGTTGACTGACTGACTAACTACTCCACGATATATCTGGATATTTGTATATTATTATACTCTTCTTTCGGATAGGGATCTTCTTCTTGCAGTAAACCATGTAGTTAAATAATAGAATAGTAATCATAATCCAAAATATGAGCTCATTGGTTTACTTTAGATACACACACATAATTAGAGTTTCACCTATCTCGGCTTGTTAAACCCCTTCAGCCTTCTTTTAAAAATTTCTCCCTCGAAAAGCGTACTTGACTCTTTTTCATTTTCATTATCATGCATCTCCCTCCAGTGCATGGGATATGGGGGTCGTTTTGGTGTGCATCAGGAGGATGCAAAAAGAATGTGAACTTGGTCTGCATTGCAGCGAACTGCATTTTGCCTTTTGCCTGTCTTGTTACATTTACGGCTGGGGGTTTACACAGGTACAGGTATTCCCAATAGGGAAAAGGATTGAGGTAAAATGAAGGTATTGATATTTTAACAAGACAAGCTGTTAAGAAATGTGTACATGGAGTAGGTACACTTTCAAGGCATATAATGATACCTGCGTAGATTTCATGTAGAGATATATCAGGGTTAAATGGTCGTCCATCTGACTGATCCTTTAGACTTGATCCTCGAGTCGTCTCGCCTATTTCACCAAAAGCTAAGCCCAAAATGCAAAGAAAAATTATATGCCCTTTATGCATACATGCATCTTTCTAGCTGTGGCTGTGTGGCTGTACGTACTCGAGAGTGAAAAAGTAATATGGAGAATTTTAAGCAGTCCAACCAAAAAATAAAAAAGAGTGAGAAGAGCGAGATAAAAAACGAAGAAGCCAAAGCTCGGACTCACATCCATCTATCTAACAACATCACACATTATTCACAACAACACTGCTCACTCTAGGAAAAACTGGAACTGGAGCTGTGCTAAGTTGCTCCACACATAAATATTACATAAACACATTTTGGATACAACAACCAGGCAACCTGCGTTTTTTTTTCACTCTGGCTGCTGGCTGGTGAGTCAACAGGGTTATGATAGAATAACCAGAATCTCGTTTGCCTCATCTCAGGCAATGATCACCACACCATCATCATCACGGTTATGATCTGTTGAGCTGAAAAACGAGGAATGGAAAAAGCAGATTACAACATATAATCTAGCATGTGTGCCTGGTTAAAGGCATATATTATTACTGTGGGAGAAATAACACAATGTATACGTTTACAAACCTGGTTTTCCACACGTACATATAAGAACTAAAATGCTGGCTGGCTCAGTCAGTGCTAGTTAGATGACTACGAAACAAGCTGTGCGAAGAAAGTGGATGGGGATGATGGTTAGGACATAGGAGAGCAAACCGGCAGCTGAAGAGTAAAAACTCTTTAGAGAGATGAAATATAGGTATACCTATACCTATATTGCTCCCGTACGTACCATGTGTGTAGTATGCTTAACTCAACTGGTAACATGGATGTGCTTATGCTCTTCAGTGCTCACATCAACTTCAACATTTATATATGCACCTCTTGATGGTTGTCTTGTTAGTAGTGGTGGTGTGGTGAAGTACGTATGCGAGAGCCAGAAGGGTTGGGAAGTTTAGTCTGTTGTTGGCATTTGGAGTGAATGCACACACACACACACATTCCTCAACGATATACAAGAAAGTGACAAGGGGAAAAGTGCGTTTTCTACCTTGGTGTACGTATACGTAATCTTGGGTCTGTACGTGATACAAACATTACAACTGGAAATTATATTCGTTTTTCTTGTTACATTCTACATGAACAACCAGCCGGCCACATTTTTTGGTTTTCATTGGAATGGAATACTCTGGTTGAAGGTTACAACCGAGAAGAAAAAGCAATTTTTTGGACCTTGTCTTTAAAAAAGTGAAGTCAGGGTTTTGGAGTGAATAAGATCCCTCGAAGATCTGTTTTACACATTGCAGACGGATTTTGAGCTAACTGGAATTGAAAAGTCAGGCGAGATGATAATAATATGAAGACCAGGAGAAAAATGTGTTTTTGCTGAAGAGGCAGATGGATTTGGAGATTTGAATCGAAATGGAGTCGTCTACTCAAGGACTGTGCATGTAGGGAGCTTTTTGTATGGAAATAGCTGAGGATTTCCTCAAGTAACTACATTGCAGGAGTAATTATTCCTGTTTAAAATTTTATTGTATGAAGTGCCATAAAGAACAGTCATAAAGAGGGAACCTTTTTGACTGCAAGACCCTTAAGCTACTACAGGCTGAAAAGAAACTCGTAATATATATTTTAAACGAATTGGACAAACACGGAGAATTACACCTGGGATTGATTGCATTGTGAATAAAACGTAACGTAACCATCCTCATGCCCGAGACATATTATGGAAGGGAAATCAGAAATGGAAAATGGATGAATACTTTTGAGAAACCACGAGGAATGAGTCGCATGGATTTGTATGGAAGTGTTTTTCTGTGATTTTAGTGGAAAGTGAATAACTCAGAGGAAATACTGTGAATTCATTTCAATCGTGGACTGAAAAGTCAAAATGTTTGAGGGAATGGTGTCTGGCGTTCACAAAAACGGGTGAAACGATATAACGTCAACACACACACACATCACACCACATCAAATTAATGAATGAATGAATAGTGATAAAGTGGAGAGCACAATGAGAACCTTGTTATCACATGTTTTGCTCTCGGCCCTGCTGATAGCAGGTGCCTTGGTCCGCTCAAGTGTTTCTAATCCGGATCGTGGAAGATCCCTGGATGCCGATCACTTCCATCATGATGATATAATGGGAATTGACTCGGATCACCCTCTGCCACCACACGGGGTTTGCGAACCTATAAAAATTGGTAAGTTTGTAAAGCTTGAGAACATTTCCTGAAAATTGATTCCCATCCATTCACACCAAACCCGAGTGAATGAATAAGAAAGTAATAATAATACCAGGATCATCATCATCATCATATCAGGATGACTGCTGCAACATTCTCTCATTTTTTCCATTTGTTTACTACTAGCATGTAGTAATACTTTTTCAATATGTGGTGCTGATAGGAATAGTGATTTTTTGTGGGAAAACAAGTTCAAAGGCCTGACTAAGCAATTAAAAGGAAAATTCCAAGTCCGGCAGCCAACCGTTTATACTTGCCAAGTTGCCTGCATAACACACACACACACACAGAGTTGATTTTTTTATTACTCTGGGTATCTATATATCATCTTCCTGATTAGTGATCAGATCAGCAGGCAACACCAGGGTGTTGCGTAACATGCACAGATTTACATGCTACCCTCATTACCGTACCTACAAGTAAGCATATGATAAAATAAAAAGAGTGCACTCGCTTTACGAACATGAAATGAACAGTGATAATCTATCTCTGACTATACATCTAATTTCCCCTCATACTTAAAATAAGCAATATCCATTAGACTTTACGCATAATCCATGTTCTCACTCGTAAAAAATCATTGTGGGTGCACACATACATGCATTTTATGCAATGGTCGTACGTAGTTTTATGGAGCGGCGATAGACATTTCTCAAAAATAGAATTTTTTTTCAGCTAATGCAAAGATGGCGAAAGAGTTATAGGAGGCATGCATGGAATGAGTGAGTGTACACAAAATTTATTTATGATACGACGATAGTAACCTTTCAAAATGCAGTTGCAATCTTAAATTAGCTTTTGGAAGGTGGAGAGGTGATGGGAGTGTGTGTACGTACGGTAGTAGGAAGAAAATCTCAAGGCATCAGTTTCTATCCTCGTTGACGAAACGAAGCTGAGGCTGACATGGCGAAGATTCGCTTCATTTAGAAATTCCCTTTGCTCTTTACCGCTCCATCCCGGTGTGTACATACATCATCACCGACATCCAATGAACTTTATCTTGCGCACAAAAAGACGAACAAGTATCATATATAGCTAAATGCATTTGCACACCACCACACGATATAATAATACTGATGCTGCTGCGATGGCACTAATAAATGGTTCACAGTTTTCCCTTGCTTTGCTGATTTTACTTTGAAAAACAAAATCTCTGATGTGATAGTAAAAATATATATATTTTTCAAGGCGTTTGCACCATGTTCATATAGTTCGTTTGCTGCTGCTGCCTGCGACGCGACTACTCTATACTTAAAAGATTTTTTGTTCATTGTTGTCTTACTACAATGATTAGAAAGCTTGATGGCATTTGATGGTTGCCGAAAAAAGGATTCGTAAAGAAAACAATCTCATGTACATTTTTGTGTGTGCTATGTTCGTCACTTCACGTGGGGAAAATGGAATTGGGTAATGTATATTAGCATTAGGAAAAGTGTTATTGTTTTCCATCAGCGAAATGCGTGATGTACATGTGAGATGTGATGAAGGCTTAAGGAAATTGCGGTTTTCATCAGAACTTGCCGAAAAGCCGCCACAACACACACACACCTTGCTTTGTTGAGCGTACAACTTTGGAAGTCAAGATCCCAATCGTCGTCGTCGTATAAAGCTCCGAGGTGTTTTCCAATTTTGAAGCTTTTGCGAGCTCGAGTATTTGAACATTGAACAGCTCGGCTGATTTTAGCATGTGCGCTATTATCGTATAATAATGATTGTGAAACATGGTATGGGAAAAGCCTGTGGCTGAATCACAAAAATGTATAATGATTACATGAGACTCATGAGCTGAAACTAAAACAGATGGAGCAAGGAACAGGGAACAGGGTCAATACACGAATTTCCGAGAAGTTTTGCCAACCCCTGCGTACCCTTTTGAAACTGGGAACCAAACTCAACCATCATAATTGGCTGATTAATAATTACTACGAGTCCATCACACCTTCTGCTGGGCTTCCTCCGATTTTTTTGCAATTAAAGCAAACAGATATGAGTATGACGTGGGAGCCCAGACGTACCTGATACAAAGTGGCACTATGTATGTGTTTCAAATTTGTGTGGAACTGTATCCTATAGGGAACCAAACTCAACCATCATAATTGGCTGATTAATAATTACTACGAGTCCATCACACCTTCTGCTGGGCTTCCTCCGATTTTTTTGCAATTAAAGCAAACAGATATGACTATGACGTGGGAGCCCAGACGTACCTGATACAAAGTGGCACTATGTATGTATTTCAAATTTGTGTGGAACTGTATCCATCGTAAGTATTTATCATAGATTTCATAAAATATTATTGCGTTCAATCAACCCCATATATTTTCCTTTCCGCTGTCGTCCAAAGACAGCGGAATATCTTGTGCTGCCTTTTGCGCACTTGACGTAAATTAGAAACATGTTGCTCTACGTTGTCACTTGGGATGTACACTTTCTTCGCAACTGGTGGATGGAGTGTGTGTGCACAACATGATCCCACTTTTGACTTGTTTCCTATCAGCGTATGGATTTTCGTAACAGTTGCAAATGTTCCTTTTGTCCGCCTGCCTGCACTGTGCGGGTAATAAATACTTACAAAATTAATATTGTACCAGTCGAAGCTGTATTCGATATATCAAAAGGATCTGTTATTGTAACTGACACTCTCAAAGGGGAAGAGCCGTCTTGGGCTGTCACATCCTTCCCGTATTTTTCTTTTGATGTTGTGAAAAGATCAAACAATTTTTTTGGTGTCGGCCCAGCTCTGTTCTGTACTGCGCTGTACGATTCGTTTACGTGTTTTATAGTTTAATGTATTTTAAATACAACGTATTTATTCTTAGCGAGACCACAAATTTTTGTCCGACTGCCATTTTTGGCCACGTCAATTAGGCCTCTCATTTAGTGTCTTCGTTCCTGTCGGTTACCTCTTTGAAAGACTATTTGAGACTTGCACCAAGCTGAGGATTTATTGTTGGAGATTCCTATCTCCAAATAAAGTACGATCGTAAGAAGTCATCTAGTCATCATCTTTTTGGGGTGCGTGATTACTAAATATATTTAAAGATGCACAAGCCAACTGCAAAAAAAAAAGAATCTCCAAGTTGTGGTTCCTGTGGTGGCGTGGTTCGCTCTTTCTGGTTCTGTTCTCCCGAGATATATGGTCGCCGCGCAGTTTTTCACAATTCAACCTTTTCACTGTTTGACAAGGGGAATGAAATGATGGGCTAAATTATGAATTGCTCCAGATAAGTTGATAGGATGGATGGATACCCTTGTTGGATTCATTTTTGGAGTTGGGACGCCATGTCCAACATAACTTTTTTCGGTTATCTGAACACGAATCAGAACTTAGTAGTAAATGCGAGGTCTAACTTACAAATACGTACACAGCTACTGATCCTGTTCACAGTTCGTAAAACCCATTTCGAAAACCCCCTTTTGGCATGAAAAAAAAATGAAATGTGGATAATGTGGGCGAATCATGGCTTGCGTCACTTTTTGTAATATTTTCACAAATATTTGTCAAGTGGAGGATTCATGCACGGACCAGCAGCTCATGATTAGCTGGTTAGCATGTCGGGAGAACGTCAGCCATTTAAATTTAGATTTTTGGGGATGTTCACCGAAATGGAAAAGCAAAGAGCATGACACGTTGGTAAATATAAAATGAATGTGTAGTTTATAGTTATGATTATGGCAGGAGGAAAAAATGAAGTTTTGTATGAAGTTAAGCAACTTTTTTCCCTTCACGGGTTCCTCCGCTGCTGCGCCGCAGTCATTATCATCATTCCCATTTTTTCCAGCTTGTTTTTTTCTACAGACATTTAGAATTAATGTGTTTTATGCCGGTAGAACCGGTGACGAATATGTGAATAATGTGCACGAGCCATGAAATATGTACATTTTGGGATTTTACTCCGCTCCGCGCACACCGGAGTTACAAGAAAATCCAAGTTTTTTATCTTGTGGTACATTTGGAGGAACAAGACATGATCCGTGTTTACATGTTCCTTGCTTTGTGAATGATGACGGAGACGAAGGGTAGGGAAAATATATGGAAATGCTAATTCAATTTTTAATACAATGTCCTCCACCTCCCTTTTCTGTCTCTCCTCTTGTGTGAAAAACAGGCTTGATGATGGATCAACATGACATGCAATAATAATAACAACTACACACCACTACACTGACAAAATGGAAACGGAAGGGAGAAAGAAACCAGGCGAAAAATTAAACCAGAGGAGAAAAAAATCCCATTCTGGTTGAAATGCATACCGAGCTTGAGCTTGCTTCTTCTTGGCACATAAATAACATGGCACCAACCAAAAACGCCACACACCGTGTACATTAGTACCAGCTGCAAAGTTAGCAAACAGTTCCCGGCTCGCCATACGCCGGAGTGGCACCCTGACAGGAAAACAATCCTGATATTTTTTTCCCTTCTTTTGGTATCACACAGCACTAGCACCTTACCGGTTTTTTTGTATCAAATTTATCAGTGTGTGCGAGTGTGACTGGGAACACCACACAGCTTCGGTTTTTTTTTCTTTCTCCTTGTGGTTGATGATAATAATCTCAACTCAAGTTTCATATTAAACTTTAGCTGGTCCTTGTCGTGCTTGACGATATGGTGGTTCGTAATAATATGTGAAATGACGACATGTTCAACGAAAGTGTGTGAGCAGTTGACTCATGCAAAGTTCCCATCGATATGCTAATGTTCACAGGGAATTTGATACTAAAAGAGGGAACGTGTTATTGTGTCTTTTTTGTGTAACCAAATCTGTGAGATAGTTTGCATTCCACATAGTCGGTATGATGTTGGAGGTTCCACTTTCTGGTTTTTGTGGAGGGGGCTATTACGGACGGGCTATATGGTGTTATTACTTTGGTGTATTTGTAAAGCTTTACTTGTCAGTTGTCACGCTAAACTGTTTCAGGGCTGTATTTAAAATGCAAGCATATCCGGCTTCAAGCGATGGAAAAATAATCAATGCATCAGGGGAAAATGGGGAAATGGATGGACTTAAATATTTTTTCTGAGGGTCTGTCTGTGGAAAAGCTGTTGAAACAAGGCACTGATGATGGATGATTAAACGAATAAATTGGTTCATTGAGTGATTGAGCAAGCTCCACTTCTTTCCCTAAAAACTGCTCGAACAACGTCGTTTACAGCCCGATCCCCCTTTTCCCAGAAATTATCAATCATTATGTAAATATTGTTTCTCTTCCGTTTTCTATACGAGCGGGGCTCGTGATTTGTTTGATTTGGGGCTGAACAGATTTCCATCCTTGTATCATCTTGCGCAGATGAGCACACATCTGCCTTTGTTTAATATCTGGGAGTATGAGAGGGCGAGTGAACGCAATTTTGGGCATCCATTCGTACGTCAAGGTAAATATTGAAGTTTGGATACGGGCGAGATTAAGTATCAAAACGGGAAGTGACAAAAAGTGGATTGTGTTTCAATATTGAAACTGACAACAGCTACTGCATTTAACAGTTGTACTTTTATTCCCTCATTGTGTACACCACTCGGGAGAAAATATTGTTTTTGTGGATTTGCATTTGTCATGCTACTCCTTCCTGCTAAAATAGACCATTCTCTGTAATGACAAAAGTTTTGACAGATGGTCGGTTACAATACAACCTGGGGAGCTGAGTATGGTAGCATTTTTTTATTTGGTCTGCATTATTCTTCTTCTTTCCAAATCGACATTTTGTTGGCGAGTGGTTGCTCACAGTGTGACTATTTCGAAATGCTCTGACAAAACCTCTCGTTGTACGTAAACCGGAGGAGCGCAATATATATTTTGAGACTTCATAGTTAGTTTTCAGCCTTGCTCATCGTCGGTGCGCGGGGGGAAACGGGAAAGTTGAAGTTGTTTGCTATTCAAGAGAGACAAGCCATTTATGCAAACAGGGCCATTGAATGTTGTCACAAAACACGATTCCCCGTTTGAAGATGATGCAAAAGGTCTCTCCGCTTTTATAACTGACTTGCTTAATCACTTCTCGTTTATTATGTGTCGTGTTTGGTAACACCACTATTTTTTGTGGATGCACACCCCATACCGTGAAATAGCAGTCAGGCGACACATCCCATTCAAACGGCTCCTCTCTATAAGAACAACAACGCAAGTCGGTCTAGATATAACTACGACGACTTGAGGTTGGAGGAACCGGCATTATATTATATTATTATATACCTCCTCGTTTTGGTTTACTGCGTCAATTCAATTTTAAAAAGAATTCTGGCCACAGCAAATTATATTCTAAAGATGAAGAAACAGTCTTCCCATGACGCCTCTCTCGTACAAGGTATACGTCTCGCGAGGAGTCTAAAACTGATTTAAAATGAAGACTCTTTATTGTGACACGAAAATTCGGCGGTAGAAGACAGTGCCGAGCTACTTCAACTCTTTCAACCGTTTCATTCAACTTGGAAAAGTGTCAGAGTTGGCTTGCTCCTCACATTTTTTTCTCCAGTTGAGCCCCAGCCCCAACTCGAGTGTAATTCTTCTGCTCACAAGTTTTTAGGCAAACATTTGAATCTCATTATGGATTCGAGCACATATATTTTCAAATTCTTGCGATGCAAAACTATTTTAGGCTGAAACGTGAAACATGTCAAATTAAATTGTCGCTGATATTCAATTCATTCCGTATGACGTTATGAAAATGATGATGGAGTTATGCTTCACATTTTTTCACTGCTACTATGCTTTTGCTACCAGATTTTGTTTCGTTGTTGGAGTTAGTAGGGAATATATATATATTTTATGTGCATGCATGTGTGTAATAGTGTTTATTTTATCCAGTAGTCTTGTATAACTTGAGAGAGCGCAATGATAATATTGACATTGACGTGAGTGTGCACACTTCCACAGATTTTAAGGCGTACAATGGGATGGGCTTAGACGAAAAATGTTTGCTTTGCTGAGCAGAAACAAATGCACAAGAAGTAAAAGGAATGCGGTTCGAAAACGTATATGATGATCTGTCATTCAAATCGAATCCAGTGCAAGATCATGGTACACAACTTGTAGACATACCTATACATATCATTTATGCACATGTGTGTAAAGGTGAGTATAACATCTAGAAAAGGAAATCACTGTCATAGGCATTCTTTCGGGTCGTAAAGTTGGGAACAGACAGTGATTCAGGGTAAGAGAGAGTATTTCATAGAAATGTGGACGAACCTCTTTGTAAAGGCTTTACTACACATAAAGTTGTCCATTCCTCCTTGCCGGTTATAGGTATTGGCATTAAACCAAGGTGCAGGGATTCAAATTGGGGTTTTTGAACGACAGAAAAGTGGATCCATGGGAAGACACACCCTTCTTTTAAAGATTGACTGGCCAGACGCACATTGTATACATTTATTTTTTATCATGGAGAGCTGTAAAAAACCTTGCGTTTCCTGTGGTATGGGAGAGGAGAAGTTGGAAAGAGGAAACAGTGGAAAAATGCTTTTCTTGTAAACAGAAAATTCTGAAATGAACCTTTGTTTCACACCAAGATCAAAACCATCATTAAGAAATTTTGAATAATTTAAACGCTATTGTATTTGCTTATGATACCTAGTAGGTCTTTGAGTGGACAGATCGTCAGCATGTTAATAACTGAGTTGTTATGAGGTCTAGTTTGAGAGGCCTAATGGTTGCAAAATTAGAATTAGGTAACATTTGCGATATACCCCAATTATAATATAATTTACTATTTGTGAAACAACGGAACTGTCAAAGCAGGATTTTCCTATGGCTATGGATTCTTTGTCGGCTTGCTTCCAGCGCAACTTTATTGATCATATTTTATTTTTATTTTCCACCTTTTCTGAACTCTTCTTTTCGGCGGAACAGCAAATCTTTTACCGGCAACTACATTGAACACAAAAGGTCCCTCAAGGGAGGCACGTCCGCGTTCGCCAACACCCTGAATCTGGAGAACCATGGATAAAAACCTATTGTGACAATCGATCCTTTGAATGAATGGCGGAAATCATACAAAGATGTTGCATGTGCAACTATCAAAGAATCCTCAGACAATCATCAATCGCATCCGAATATACTTATTATGTGACCTTTTTCAAGGGCTTCCCGATCCTCCTGTTGCGTTGCACCAATCTGGCATTATTTTTTCCAGAAACCAGGAAAACAAGCAATTCACTCACAAAAATAATCCCCATTTTCTCCGTTTAAACTGAAATAGCAAGCCAGTGGAATTGAGTTGAGAGCTCATTCATTAAATTGATAAGGGAATACCACATCACCAAGATAAAGCACCTTTTACACTTGAGGTCGCACATCTCATTCATTGTGATTCCTGATTTAATGTCACATTCATAAATTATGACTTGTTATTGAACACACATGGAAGCTCCACATAATGTAACGCTCCATTTACCAATTTATTCTTGAACAAAAAAATCAATCAATCCTCGTGTCTGTTCATTGAGATCATGGACTGCGTTTTGCTGGACCTACAAGGAGAACAGTAGCAGCCAAGTAATAATATATATATATGTCTTTTTCTGAAATGTACAACATGTGCTTGCATATTATGTGGACGTTTTGCAGCCAGATTGGCTACTTGTTTCACATTGACTACTACTGATTTTGCACTTATCGTAATCACTTATGCAAACATTGCTGAGCAGCATGGCTAAGTCAGATGATCAAACAAGATACGCCCCACATGAAATACAACGTTTGTTCTACAGAATACTCTGGATGTCAGGCGGATTTCGTTGGATAAATTAATCACTCGCTGCACCATACATTTTTACGATGTCCGAGCTTATACTTTTATGCGCAGTAAATATATCTAAAAACATGAAATATGAAATATATATATGCAAGCGCATCATTCACCAATGACGTGACGTGATGGGAAGGTTATATGTTAATTTAAAATTTTGATGAAAATCTTCTCAACCCACGCGCATATATGTATTTTGAAAAAAGTATGAAATATGAAATATATATATGCAAGCGCATCATTCACCAATGACGTGACGTGATGGGAAGGTTATATGTTAATTTAAAATTTTGATGAAAATCTTCTCAACCCACGCGTATATGTATTTGTATTTTGAAAAAAGTGATCTTGACGGTTTTTCAATCTGATTGCATCGTCTTGAATAATCCTCGCTCCACCACCCACGCCAACTTTCCAACAAACTTCAATTTTAAAACTGGCGTGGTAAATTTTTGGGAGGTCTTAAAAAGGACAAAGTCATTTCGAGTTGAGTGCCACCGAAATATCTGATTTGTTTGCCCAAAAATGAAGGTTCGCAAATTGGAGTAGTTTTCGTGGAATAGCAAGTAGCCAAAAAACAATCATTAATCTCCGGTGGCCCACTAGGTACACTACCGAGGATGAGTAATTACTAAAGAAATGTGTGTATATACATATTGTACAAGCTGCTACCAGGCTCAGGTTTTGTGGTAGAAATTAAATGGTTTTTGATGTGTACTCATTTATTTTCGCTCAACTTGACCAACTTGTACGAACACTTCAAGCAGGCTAATCCTGTGACAAGTTTGACATGCTCAAACACACAGGAGCTTTATCAAAACTTTTTATCGTCTTTTTGCGCTACAGCTCGTAACTCATTTTGATACACGAAGCGTAGCAGCAATCGTCCAACCCATAAAAACCTGTTGAACAACTGCACTGACACTGCGAGCATATACTATATCCTCGTTTTTTTGGAGGAGTAGAAGGTAGTAGTATAATTTTCTCTGAAAAAACCTCCAGACGCTCCGATTAGTTTTTCACCAGAGAGCTACCTTGCCTTGGCTCTTCTGATGGTGATGGACGAGAGGCTACCGCCGATGATACCTGTTGCATTTTTTTACTCTATATTTTTCTTCGAAGGGGATATTTACTACGTGCTTCCGCTGTTTCCTATCGTTTACAACATGATTTACATTTGAGCAGAGCAGTTAATCAGGGCCGAATGGCAGTTTTGCTACAACTTTAATACCCAATTAGAAAACTAATGGTAGCAATTCGGATTGGGAAGTGGACGTCATGCTGCCTGAATTTCTCAAAGGGATACTTCAACCCGTCATTCATTCTAAAAATAACGAGCGATATTAACTGACCACCACTTGATGGAGCACATATGATTCGAAATGAATTCCAAGGCGAACTAGACAAAAACTGGGTTTATTAATGAAACAGCTACATATAGCCTTCCACTTTTATGGCAAGTTATGTCCACCCTGTGGCCGTATACCGGATACGTTTAAGGGAATTTGTGTGCTTTGATTGAAGCTCTGGAGAGCTTTTCAATGTCCGCGAGCGATTCTCTCATCATTTACTAGTCCTTCCAAACCGCAGCCCAAATGAAGCAATTTTCCTTGAGGAAATTTAAAATGGATCCTTAATTATAAAGCCCTTGATAGATATTCACAATTGAACACATGCTCAAGTTGAAGTGCTCAGTCAATCATGCCCTCATTGAGGTTTTTATGGGATGCACAATGAAAAAAAATCTCCGTAATAGAATGGGAACTGGTGCTGGAGAGAAAACATGTCCAGATATATTGTAAGTCAAACGTTCTCCGAAAATCATTCTCAGGATTCAAATGAGGTCATCAAATAAAAGTGGAACAAAATAATCCCTGAACGAAACTCAATCAGTCAATCAATTCCTCTGACAGAGAAGTATCCTTGAGTTTATAGATTATTCGCTGACTTTTAGAGTGCGTACAATAACACAATGATGAGGTTCTCAGGCACAATCAGAGCCAGTCCAATGTCAGATTTAATGAAGGAAAATGTAAACGTTTTTTTTACTGCGATCAACGACGCTCAACCAGCGATCGATCCATTCCATTTGCAAGGGTGACTTGTACAGATCGAGAGACCCATTTTCCCCTTCGTAATGAAAGCATTTTCTCTGTTTGATTTCAATTGAACAAATAAAATGGTCGTGATGACGGGAACGGGAAGGGTTCGATGATTTTCCACTGAAATCGTTATCCCATGTTTAGTCAACATTTACAAAGAAAAATAGAGTGCTCCTTCGATGCTTCAATCACGAGGATGATTGAACTCCGAGCCCTGTGACTGATCCATAACACAACAATCACTCTGGAACTTACAATGCCCCGTCTGTAAACCTCAAATCCATTATAAACTTCACAAAAGTTAGAAAAGTGCAAAGGAGAGGCAACTCACTCAGTTAATAAACATTTTTTTGTCTTTCAAAATCCCACGACGTGATTCATTCCCCTTGTGTAAACCTTAACAGACTGGAACAGTAAGTTTAAAACAAAAAAGTACAAAATTGGTTTGAGCAAATGGGTTTCTACATTTTTTCATTCATTCAAATAACCCTAAAAAATATGTACGTCTTAGCCATGGACCACGTACGTAAATACGTACGCGAGCATAAGCCTAATTTGAGTTTTCCTGTGGAGGGATATGATGAGCATTCCCCAATTTTGGTTTCTAAAATGGAGAGAAACAACAACGTGTAGATTTCAACAAGATATACCTACGCATACTATCTTGAATATAATGGTTCAGCATAGTGTAGTTCTCGATCTACATTTTTTTGCTAGAGAAATCCAGATATGTATCAAGTGAGCCTCAGACAAGCCAATAAACAACGCTTTGAACAATTCACAAAAAGAGGGATTCTTTTGCGGCATGATTTTATTTGACTTTAGATTTTAAACTTTTTTATGTTGGCAATCCGCTAGTGTGAATACGTACACACATATTTGCTTTGCATGTTCATAAACATTCCAATTTTTCGATAGGGTTGGATTGCGGGTGTTTCGTGGCTGACTTGTCTAACATCTCCGCGCTGCGGATTCTGAAGAGGAAAAAACTTTAACGAGCTGAGAACTGCCGGAACACATTAGTTTGAAATGCGTATGTCTGTCGAAAACCTGGAGAGATTTGGTTTTTTGTCGATACGCGAACCCTAATGGGTTTCGACATGAAAAGTCTCGAATTAGTATTCCTCTGCAAATGGTGGTGGTGGTGGTGGTACAGGAGCTGGGTGCTATTCTCAAGATTTAATTTGAACAAAAAGCTGCAACGTCAGGAGGCAGATGCTATTGCTTAATGGATGCGTAAAAAATCCCTTTTGGTTTGCTCTTTATGACCGCTACGGTTACAATTGGGTGCCATAATATTGTGACTATTGGTCTAGAAAAGAGAATTACAATGATGAGGGCTAGGTTTACGGATACGGATGAGAGACAGAGATGCAAATTTTATTTTAAGAAAAATCTTATTCACCAAAAAAAAATATTAACTTTACCGTGAAACCGTTATAGTAATCCCGTCTATTGTTAAGGATTTTAGCCAGAAGCACCCCGACAGACGCAGACGTCACTGCTGAATACTGAATACGGACTCTCTAAAACGAGCAGACATTTTTGTTGTGAAGACTAACTTTGCTTTTGTAAACGCACAGACAGAGTTATTCCTTTCAATTCGGTTTCTTTCGGCATGTGCTCAACACGGCCAAATATTTGAAAACAAGACCTAAAAAAGATTCTGCAGATGGTTGGTAAAGAATGGAAAAAGATGTTTTCGGACGATTTTTCGTGTTTTCAAAGGACAGTTCCATTCAAATATTTTGAGGCATCTGGTTTCGGTATTATCATTCGACAGAAGCAAGATTTATTCTTGAGCTGCTTCCTCGAACTGTTTCGGGCTTTCTTCAGCTTCAAAGTTGACGAACGGTACGAAAGAGTTTTGAAAGGAAAGCGGAGTAGAAATTGCGGCTAATATTTTTTCAATTGGTATATAAAGTTGATGATATCATGTGAAATGTTTTTGTGAGGACGGCACGGGAGATTTTTTTGTGACCAAACATTGAATAACAAGGTAATTTGTCGAAATACCCCAAAAATGTATGGTTTCCGAGCAAAAATCCACAAATGATGCTCCTCTTTTGTGTGAAACTGTCGAAAATTGTGATTCGATAATTGCAACCGTGCATGTTTCTGCGTTTCGTTGTATTCCTCTCGTCTCTTCATGAAAGAAGTGAGTAAAAGTCAGTAAAAAAAATTGTGATAGTGCTCACGAATAACCAACAATGAAATTTTGGTGACTGGTGTGGACAGTCC
>JAANSN010002684.1:0-22517 GCA_036850665.1 Dicranocentrus wangi
CAAACTTTTTTAGCTCGTCGTCATCAGCCCAGCCCATTCATTCCAGATATTTTAAAACAAATTATGGCGATCTTTCTGATTTTGGATAGAAGGTTTTCTACGAATAAATGTGGTGGATAATACAATGCTCCTACTTAACAAAAAATAAAATCTCTGGTCTTAACTGCAATTTATTGGAACCTCCTATGATAATGTAGCAAAAAAAAACCACGATAAAATTGGCTTGGTTCCGGAGTTCCGGATTACAAAATTTATGCTGGAACAAATCACTTGGTTTTTATGTGCTGTGCTATGTTGTAGTTATAATGTATCATTTAATCGACCTTCTCAATCATACTTGGCTCCACTTTCCACCTCCTATAAATTGGGATGCGCATGCCATCTGAAAATTGACGATATTTCTTCTCATTGTCAGTTCATTTGATATTTGTATTCTCGTCGCATTTCATTGGCTGTTTGGAATAACAATGTTTCCCGATGATAGTTCGCAGTCCGAGCAATATTGGATATTTGACGTATTTATCATGCCTATCACCTAAAACAGGCTTCTACTGAATTATGAATGAATGAACTAGCAGTGATTTAAATGGATAAAAATTAGCTTAATAAAAAGTAACTTCTCTGATGAAAAAAGCACCACCTAGTGAAGGCTGGCTAATACAAAGAAACCTAACCTTTGGGGTTCCCTCTGGCTCTCTGGAGATTTTATTCGTCATTTTAACATAAAGATGGTTTTCCAACTCCCGTGGTTCTGGAGCCAAAATCCTGGTTGAGAGCACCGCGTATATATGTTATGTGTGAAATACATGTTGTAGACTGCATATTAGTTAGTAAAAAATGTACTCGATACGGGAATATAATCCAGCGAAAATAAAGTTAGGAATTGCAACCATTTCCTGGAATTGTGAGTGTGAGTGGCAGGAGTGGTTGTTCTATACATGACTTCATGAGTCATTCCTAAGTTCTATGATGTATGGATTATGGATACAACATACAATTTTCTTGGCGAGTTGTTGCCAATTAAATAGTACATATTGAAATTACAACGATAAAAACCACAATGCAGAGAAAATCGTCCCAAATGCAACCGTAAACATCTCATTATGCGAGAAAAAAACTTTGATCCGCTTTGTAACTTGTGTTTGCTGATCCCATTTATTCCGTGTCTTATATTAACCGATTACATAATTCTTTATCACACTGTAGCTCACTATACCATACCATAACCATAAGTATATCCAGTATATTATATCGGACGGGACTCTAGGTGTGGACAATATAGTTGGAGAAAGGATCTAAAACGAAAAGCGTTTCTTGAACTGAAAGTGAGCTTAATTACGGAGCGACGTAGCGAACCAACTTTTTTTAGAACTTAAGTATCTGCCAAGATGCAGTAACATAGATGACGACGCGACCGCAGATCATTGTGATCGTGTATTACATAAGGAATAGGGAGGGAGTAAAAATAATCAACATATATTCATCTTTTTATTATGAGACTTGTGTGCAAGCAAGTGCAAACATAGATATGGTATTATATTGATATATATATACCTAACGTAATCTTTGTACATTGCATTGGAAATAAATCTGGCTTGGCTCAGCCTCTTCTTATTCTACAATTGAATTTTCTGCTGACAGACTATTTTTTTTTGTAAACGTAAACAAAGTCGTTTTAATAGATTAGTCAACTCTATACATTTTGGACCAACATGGAGTGCAAATACATGTAAAACCAAGCTTTAGCAAGTGATTCCATTCTTTTCTTCACTCATTTTTCATCACATCATCATCACAATGCGGCGACAAAACTTCAGCTAAAAATACGAGGAGTAGTCTACACATTCATTTTAAATGTTTTCCCATTTCCCTTCAATCACATCCCTGCTGGCTTCTCTGCAAACGGTCGACATACTGCTTCAGAGAAAAAAGTGACGCAAAACCAAATCACTCGCACTCGTTAGTCATTTATAGTGGATTTCGTATCTATTCTGTATTTCCCGAAACCTGTTACGAACCTGCTCCTACCAGGTTTGGCAGGCAGAATTAATTGGAACAGTTTGAGAAACCAACAAAAAAAATTTTCAAACAACTCTCAAACAATTCGTTCAACTCAACATGCCAAACTTCCGGCTGCTCCCTTGTGGGATATTTGTTCTTTTTGTGGGAGTATTGCTGCTGCGCCCTGTGACGGCCGTGATTGTGAGGTTTCGCGACTGCAACAATGAAGGTAATTTTAACCAACAAATCACAAATAAACAATATATAAATTCTGTCACCTTTTGTAAAAGTAGTTACTAATCGTTACTTACTACTGTTGACTGTGTAAAAGATGAAAGATAAGTATTTACGTAAACACATGTGAAATTCAGTTTTATCCAGCACCGAATCCAACTATTCATGTTTGTCGCTGCCTGACTGGAGCCGAGGACAAGTTTGCAAATTTGACAGACTCAGCTACCCCTCATGCGTAACTCTTTTTTGGAACAATGAATGCACAATTGGGTCGGGTGAGGAGGTGGAGGTGATGACAATCGGATCTGAAATGGATTTCTACTTTCCTGCTTCTGATGACTACCCTCCTCCAAAAAGTTACAAGCTATGTAGCCAGTTGGAAGAGCAGAAAAACTTGGTGCATGACGACAATTACGCAAAATTAATCCAATCAATAGGTAAGCTACTGCATGCTTGCTACAATAATTATTAATTATTCTATAAAATACAATTCTAAAAATGAACTCTTCAATGTGAAGTACAATTTATGCAAAAAAAATATTATGAAATATTATGAATATTATTCGCAGATGGATTTGCAAAATATAGCAAAATGTGTGGATGTGCTAAGCTCCCACTTGCTTCCCAAGAACTTCTGCCACTTTCAGAGCCACCGGATCTTGCGTGCGTCAGACTTCATCTGAAAGAGGATTGCAGTGGATCGTATTACGAGATTTCCATTTTCCCGTTGGATGATTTATCATACCTACTTGATGTCGCACTTGAAAAAACTCTAGCGCTGGAACTTTGTCACCCCACGTCAGCCTGTCCCAACAGGTACGAACGATGAAACCTCCTTTAATACTTAAAATGTCGGGAAATTATAGTTATGGACGAATTATATATATATATATGAAAATGAATCAATATTTTGTGCAGATTGAACGGAACCATAATTAAAATTGAGGTTGCCACCAGTCCCACAAAATCTCAACTGGAAGCTGCATCGGACCTGCTGGAAATGGGATCCAAAACGCGATTCCAGAACAACGGGAGCGCTACCCTGGTCCAGGAGTACGCCGTCAAAAGGACCATCACGGAGAGTAAAAGGGTTGAAATAGCCAAATCCATTTCGACTGTCCATCACGTTCGAGTGTCCCACTCTGTCACGGCTCAGATAAATGCTAACATTTTATTCGCAAAGGGGAGCATCAAGGGGACACTGTCGGCAGCTTATGACTGGACCAGGAACGAAACGGATGAAACCAGGACTCAACTCCTCCTCACGAGTCAAAAGGAATTCTCGGTTATGAAGCGAATTGAAATACCACCGTGTAGCGAGTACACGGTCACCTCGTACATCAAAATGTTAGAAAACATACCAATCCAGTACATAGTGTTCATGGAGTTGAAGGGATTCTATGGGGACCACCACCGGAGGATGAATGTGAGAGAGCTGCAAAGACAACTTGGAGATATGAAGCTTGTGGAGGTTGTGGATAATTTCACCATTATTGCAAAAGAAGCTGCGAACATGAGCCTTAGCATGGGGGTCGAGTCCGTCATGGATGGCAGAGGTTCAATCATGACGGGTTGCCAGAACCAGTTGACCACCACCAGTGATGCTACTGGAAACGTAGTTATCAACGCCTTGCTTCAAGCAATCCTCATAGTATTCGCTTCATTGTATGCCTCCTAGTGTCAAGTTTGACCTGATACCGTATTTGAAATAGCACATTGCGTCGGCGAATTTATTTTTAAACTGGAAATGTTTAAGCATTTCAGGTTGGTTTGGTATTGTGTAGTTTTAACATTTCCATATTACGATAGTTAGTATAGAAGTTATAACGAGTCATTCATTTTGATATTATCTCATAAATATTCAAAAGTATTGTGGTCTTACTGGTCTTGGAGTATGCAAAATCACATAGGACAATAAAAGTTCAATTTGTTAGTGCGTCCAATAATATTTTAAAAATATTTAACAATATTTTTTCTGGCGTTTTAGAGTTAAAATTAAGAAGCTTGTAAGCTGATGTCAATAATTGTGTAATACCAATACAAATATTTAATGAAATATTATTATTGCTACATATTATAAAATGTGCGCTATTGTGACAAAAGGTTTGCCCACCATTCTGCTCCGTTCCCTCCGCACATTACATTTTACAAAAGGCAACAAACAATGGAAAAGAAATGTAAAAACGTTTGAAGCCTTCTAATGTACTCAACAATTGTATGTACTCCAGTTTGATTGAACGAAATGTAAAAAGAATATCGTGAAAACTTTTCGACACACTATTTAATTTTCTGCTTGCATTTCACAGGAAACAATAAAAGCTCCAAGTAACAATGATCAATAAAAATCATCAATTATATACATTCTGATAACAGTTAGCACACCCTGTCTATATAATGAACCGCAATCCGAAATGTACAGTTAGTTCTGCTCCTGCTGCCTCCGTCATACAATCTTTACCTGGCACGAACTGATTATGTATTCTGTTTCTGAACCTTTGGGGATGTTGTATATGTGAAAAAATAAAAAATAAAGTTAGCAACTACGAACCACGGTTTCGCGACAATTACAGCTTCATACGGCCAAGTTATTATTGTTGACAATTTTTAAAATAATTTAAAAGTTATAAATTTTTGGCTACAACCTTTGTGCGAATGCACTCGTCATGTCAAGCAACAGAGCAAGTCATAAAACTGAAAATTTCAGCAAATTGTCGCATGTAAAAGTGTCTAGTTATTATTTCCAGGAATCTAAAATCATTTCCGATGCTTTCTCCGCGATAACGTACACGGCCGCTTGCAAATTTGCATTTGTTGTTACCGGCATAATGGAAGCGTCAACGACTCTGAGCCCTTCAACACCCAAAACCCTGTCATGATGCGAAACGAAGCATAAAAGATACGTACAGAAGTTATTAGTTTAACCAATTCCGGTCCCGCTTTAAAGAGTCAGGTTTTAGAGTACATTTTTGTAGAATTTAATACCTTAGTTGCGAGTCCACAACTGTATCCCGGTCATCCGGCCCACGTCCCATTGCACAAGTCCCTGAAGGATGTTGCGTGTTCGTTGAGACCTGCTCCACTTGACAGCGCCAATACTCGTCGGAACGGAATCGATACTTTTGGCAGGGTTCCAGCGGCACAGGTAAATACCTTGCTTGGACTTTTTGAAACTGTTGAGTTTTCTCAAAAGTGTCAAGTGCTGCCTTGATGCCTTGATTTTACATTATAATTTATATTATTCCAAGTCCAAAATTATTATTTTAAATCCAAGTTTACATAATTCTCAAAAAGAATTCACAACTGTGCAAATTTTTTCTTACCATCAATCATGGCCAGCATGTCTTTGGATTTACTAAAGTACTGGAAATCCACGACCGGGCGACATCCTGGATCATCCGGGTCCAGTCTAACTGTTCCTCTACTCAAAGGTCTTGAAACTGAAACCGCGATCGTTATGGGAGCTTCCCAATCCGCCAGGTGGGCAACAGCAGCAGCTTGAGCGGGTTGGAGATGGGTGCCCACAACTTGAAGGAATAGGAGGATAACGTCTGCCCAGCCTTTGTTAGTGGTTTCCCTTGAGGATAAAAAGGCTTGTGCAAAGTTGCCCTGTGCAGTGGAGTACGGACCATCTCCAATCGCGTTGAAAATCCGCAGCGCTTCTGGAGTCAAATCCCGGGAGGGCATGAATATCGAGGATTTGTTTAATGCGAAAAGGAGGGGAAGCTGAACTTGGTTTTGAAGATTTTGACCAACTGGGAGTTCCAGAATTTGGGGAATCTGAGCTGCTTTTAGAACTTCCGAGGGACCGATTCCCGATCTGAGGAGAAGGGCTGGAGACTCAATGGCTCCAGCGCAAATTATAACTTCCTTCCTGGCAAGCACCTGTCCGGTTCCATTTTTCGTTCCAAATGTGACCCCAGTGGCCCGTCTTCCTTGGAACATGATTTGACTCACTTCCGCCTCCGTAATGACTCGCAGATTTTTTCGGTCGAGGGCAGGTTTGAGATATCCCGTATAAGAGCTGACTCTCCTCCCGAATCTCTTACTAAACTCAATTGGAGCGTAGCTAACCCGCTCTGGTCCATTTGGATCTCCAACCGAGAATCCAAGTTGTTGTCCAGCTTGGAGCCACTCGCGGAGGAGGGGTGCATACCTCGGCTGGCTGACCGTGATAGGCCCTTTGAAGCCATGTTGGTTTGAAGGGAATTGTCCGGCGTAGTTCTCCGACTTTTTAAAGTATTCCAGGAGGGATCCGTAACTCCAACTGGTGTCGTTGGTGATGCGTGCCCAGTTATCGTAGTCGAAGGGGCTTCCACGATTGAAAACCATGCCATTTACAGCTGAACCACCTCCAAGAACGCGACCAATGGTCAATTTAACTATCTACGCACACAATTATAACGACTATGTTATGAGTTGGAACTTATTGTAATATTTTAAATTCGTTAAAACGTAAATATTGACTTTCCTTACTCCATTATTAGCCAGTGCCGCTTGCTCCTGGGGAACTGACTGATACGTTCTCAAACTCTCCGTATAATGAGGAGATGCCAAGAAAGTTCCTGGAATATCAAGATCTGGATGGGGCACCCCTCCAGCTTCCAGTAGGAGCACGGTATGGTTCCCACTTTGTGATAGTCGGGCGGCAACAGCACACCCAGCAGTTCCTCCACCAACTGGGATTATAAACAAATTTTCAGTAGTGCATACGGGAATATTTTTCGTTTTTTTAAAGAAAAAGTGTCAAGATTTTCTTACCAATTACAAAATCATAGATTTCTGGAAATTGCTGGGCTGACGCTAGTCCAAGAATTTGACAAAGTATTGGAGTCGTCACCAATATCAACACTTTAGGAAGGGATTCCATGTTAGCGTGAGCAATTTTCTTCAGCCTCTCCACTCCGTCCAAAACTCCAAAGGTATGCATGGACAGAGGTTGCTTGTGCTTTTGTCTGCGTCTATGTCTCCATCCGCATTCCTCGACTGCATGTTTTCTTTTCTAATAATAATCTAGGTTAAGCTGGTCTAGGCTAATCTCTTGTTGATTGCTATTAATGAGCTTCGCTTTTGTCCAACCACACAAAAAAACTCATGCCCATGCAGAAAGGATATATATATATATATATAGCAAATAGCTATTAGGCACGTAGAGTACACTGGTTATGATGATGATGATGAGGGATTAAGATTGTGCTTACAATTAGATACACAAAAACTCCTGACTGGGTGAGCCTGGCTGGCTGATGGAGTTTTAATGAGGAGCATATAGAGCAGTATATATATATCCCGATTTTCAGATCGCAAAATAAAATTCATCCCACATATATAACTATATTTTTGTACAGTTATAAGTCACTGTCAATATGATAAACATATTAATTTTGTTTCCAACTTTCAATTTTAACTTTCATTTAGCAAATTATGGAATATCAATACCAATTATGTCGCGTTAAAGTTGAATAACATAAAATACGTACATTCATCATCTTGACCAAATTGAAGCAACACGCAAGGCAAACTGCTGCAGGGGTGCAAAATTGTCACTTTCCTGGCTATATTATATGGTACTCTCCCTGCTCAACCAGACGACGACCAGGTGCATTTTGTAGAAATGATATCAATTGAAAAAATAAAACAATAACGTATAAATCTTTACGTAAACAGAAACCACTAAGGGAGCACCGCTTCCTATAAAAATGGCTCGCTCCCGAGATGGTTGCTGTTAGTTCTGCTCCGTCTGTCTCCTGTTGATATTACATGGCCATTGTTAGCATGGTTAAAATACTTAAAATTGACAATTCCTATACGGGCAAATATAAAATACATGGCTTGTGGTGAATATCTGGTGAGAATATTTAGAAGAAGTCGAAAAAAACAAGTAAGCAATAATTGACTGTAAAACAAGCGTTTTTAGACCCAAACATTTTACAGTTTGAAGCCTCATAATAATGTACTCAACAATTCAATATAAATCCAGGATGAAGGAAATGTAAAAAAAAAATTGTGAAAATTTTTCGACACAATCTTTTAATTTTCTGCTTGCATTTCGGAGGAAGCAATAAAAGCTCCAGGTAACAATGATCAATAAATCATTAATTATTAATATTATTATATACATTCTGCTAACAGTTAGCACAGCGTTGCTATGAAATGGACGCAATCCGAAATTTAGAATTTAGTTCAGCTCCAACCGCTGCTCCCGAAATAAAATATTTGTCTGGCACCAACTGACTTTTGTTCCTTTATATTTTTCATGCATTACCAATACCACAGTAAGCCTTAAAACTGAACAGTTTAGCAAATTATTATCACATGTACAAGCGTCTAGTTATTTCCAAGAATCTAATATCATTTCCGATGCTTTCTCCGCGATAGCGAACACCGCCCCCATCAAATTTCCCCACATACCTTTAATTCTCATTAAATCTATTCCACGCAGAAAGCGACTCGAGGTCCGCAACTTGTGTTGAATAATTGGAAACTAGCAATGAAAACGTCATAAACTGCGAATCTCATCATGAAATACAATTTCAACGCTGCTGTACTACCTTGCAATTCATTTATTCATTTGCAACACTTAAAATGGTTTTCAGAGTGGTATTGAATTAATTTCTTCACAAAACTAAAATTTATATTTTATCAGTTTCGGTTGGACTGGTTCCTAAACAGATTAATACTACAACCTTTCCCTCCTTTTTATACTTTCCCTTCTCATCCATCCGACAGTCTTTACCAATTTCGTGGAAAAACTAAACAGATTAATACTACAACCTTTCCCTCCTTTTTATACTTTCCCTTCTCATCCATCCGACAGTCTTTACCAATTTCGTGGAACTAATATAATATTTGACATTCAAGTAACAATAGGCAATAAAAATGAATGAGCAATTTGACAAATTCTCGTAACATCATCCTCGAGATTGGTATAAAAGGAGCTGCAGTTTTGGATTTGTTTCTACTCCGTGTCTTGTTGACATTATTTCAGTGTCATAGAGGAAAGATGTAATTATTATTTACTATAAATATGAAGTCAGAATTTTTTACAACGGTTTTTGATGAATATAACGTAGTCGTAACGTTAAACATGTTACGAATCCAGGTATCTAAACCATAATATGCTAAGTTGATGATTAATTTCTATATCCACGAATGTAGTATCATATCCACTGCTTTTTCCGCGATAGCGAACACCGCCCCCATCAAATTTGCATTTGTGATGACTGGCATAATCGAGGCATCCACCACTCTGAGCCCTTCAACACCCAAAACCCTACCCATAAAAGATGCAACAATTAAGCATTATTTTTATTCCTTGCACCTTTTAATTGAATTACTTGTCTAACTTGAAATTTAAATACAACATGTTACCTAAGTTGCGAATCCACAACTGCATCCCGATCTGGCGGCCCATGTCCCATGCGACAAGTGCCACTCGGATGCTGCAAGTTTGTTGAAACCTGACTCACGTGACATCTCCAGTATTCGTCGGAGCGAAATCCCAACCTGTCACAGTGCTCCAGTGGCACATGTAAAAGTCGGGTTCCAACCTTTTGAAATTGTGGGGTATTCTCAAATGTGTCCAGCGCAACTCTGATTGCTATTTAAGTGCAACCAAACCGCAACCATTTTATTTCCGTAAACATTGTCAAAAACTATTCCCCAAATTGGAAAGTACTATACTTACCATCAAGCATTATCAGCATGTCTTTGGGATTACTAAAATGCCGGAAATCCACTATCGGGCGTCCTTCCGGATTCTTAGGATCTAACATAATTCTTCCTGCGCTTTGGGGTCTTCCGATTGCAACCAAAATCAACACCGGAGCTTCCCACTCGGATATCCGAGAAACACTGGCCCTCTGAACAGGTTGGAGATAGCGGTTGACTACTTGGAGAAACTGGAGCAGGATATCCGCCCACCGACAATCGGTCGACACCCTTGACCTTAGGAAGGCTTGACTAAAATCCCCCGCGGCACTGGAGTAGGGTCCATCGCCAAACGCATTGAAAATCGCCATCGCTGCCGGAGTTAAATCCCGGGAAGGGACATAAATGGAGGATTTATTTATGGCAAATGGGAGGGGAAGCGAAGGGTGATTTTGAAGATTGGCTCCAACCGGAAGTTCCAATAGTTGTGGAATCCGGGCTGCTTTTAGAACCTGGCTTGGACCGATTCCCGACCTTAGAAGGATGGCTGGCGACTCGATCGTACCAGCAGAAATTATAACTTCCTTCCTAGCAAATACTAGATTTGGAGATCCAGATTTATTTTTAAAGTTGACCCCAACTGCCCTTTTTCCTTGGAAAATAACCCGACTCACTTCCGCCTCGGTAATGACTCGCAAATTTTGCCTGGACATGGCTGGCTTGAGATATCCCTCGTATGCACTTACACGTCTTCCATACCGTTTATTGAATTCAATTGGCGCAAAACCAACCCTTTGGGGTCCATTAGGATCTCCGACTGGGAATCCTAAATGTTGACCCGCCTGGAGCCACTCATGACGAAGTGGACCATACCTTGGCTGACTAATTGTGATCGGCCCATTCACGCCATGTTGATTTGATGGGAATATTCCAGTGTAATTTTCCGACTTTTTAAAGTACTCCAGGAGAGAGTCGTAGCTCCAGCCTGAGTCATTCGTCAGGCGTGCCCAGTTGTCAAAGTCGAAGGGACTCCCGCGATTAAAAACCATACTGTTTATTGCCGATCCACCACCAAGGACCCTCCCTGAAGTAACGTTAACTATCTACGAGCATAGAAGATACACGTCATTGGAAAGTCTAGAAAATGATTAAATTTAAATCTGAATAGGTTTCGTTCGTACTCCTTTGTTAGCCAACGCGGCATGCTCCTGGGGAACTGATTGGTATGTTCTCACACTCTCCCTAAAATGGGGTGATGTCAATCCGATCGCTGGGATATCAAGGTCAGGATGTGGTGCCCCTCCCGCTTCTAATAATAACACAGTATGTCTCCCATTTTCAGATAGTCGGGCGGCAACAGCACACCCAGCGGTTCCTCCGCCAACTGAAAATCACAAGATTTAATTTCCACTGAATGCCTAATTGTGGTAGTCTAGCCTAGAAATAACTTGAAGTGCTGCTTACGTACCAATCACAAAATCGTAAGTTTCTGGAAATTGAGCTGAAGCTAGTCCAAAAATTTGAAGTAATATTGGAGTTAACAATACCAACACGTTGTGAGTCACAGATTCCATGATTTCAGCTCATTCAATAACGTTTCAACTCCTTAAAATTTCTTTCTTCAGTTCTGTTTTGTGAATGAATCATGAATCAATTCGTGTCAGCTTGGGCGTAATATATGGGCGTTTCTATCATAAATTCCAATCAAGATTTTTTGAAGGACCGCTTGCTAATTGCTAGAATTAGCTTGTGTACTAACAAATATCAAAAATAAAAATGTTTTTGTGTGCACTATGCTACACCACTTATTTAAGAATGTATGAAGCATATATGCCATATAATATTATGAATTATGATTCACGGTATTGTTATTTAGGCAACCGTACTTACAGACTTCCTATTATGAATAGAGGTGGATAAAAGAAGAGATTAGTAAACCGATTACCTAGATTACATACAGCAACATACGGGTTGGTGTAAAACTGTATTTCAGAAAATGCTCGTAAGCCAATAGACAGTGCTAGTGCTAGTGCTACCTTTGCTACATGAGGGGTTAGCTAAAAATGATGAACACGATGATAATGAACTAGGAATAGGAATGCACAAAATGTTGCGTATTGTGCACTTTGGTTGACCATGACTTTGACCCAACCATTGGAGCTTGAACTAAACCAGCAGGTTACATTTGGAACTGGGGACAATGAACTATTTCGACGGACGGACGATAAGAGGATTAGCCCTAAAATTTAAATGGAATCCTGCTGTCCTGTGTCAGCCCTATTGTTAAAAATATTATTAATCGCAAGTAAAACGAATTCCCATATTGTTGTACCGCATTTGATTACTCATTTTGTGATGAATCCGCACGATTCACTAGTGCCTTTTCCTCATTCATGAAAACACAGAGGTCCAATTTGATATCAATAAAATAATATGCGCACACATGCTTCATCAATCAATCAATACACAAATATTTTCCTGAAAGTAATGTAAATAATAAAAGTAGCATGTTTATCTCAATTATTATATGTTAATATTATTTAAGCATTTGGTTCACAATATAAAATTCATTAAAAAAATTATTATTACTATTTCGCAGTTTCGCACATGCGTGAGCATGTTTGGTTGGGTGCATGAATGAATGCATGCATGACACGAACGAGTTTCACAAAATACACGATAATGCATTTGGAGGGCTTGGAGGTACAAAAAAATACATATATAAAGTACGGTGCGGACGGAGAGTCAATAGCTGTATTAGTTTATAAAAATCATTTAATTTCCTGTTTTATTATTATCACTTTTGGTTTCTGGATGATAATCTTGATGATGATGATGGCGATATTCCCGGTTGTTTTCTGTAGTAATTCAATGCATGCATGTAATGTGGTGACATTATAACCAGATAATGAAAGATGTATTGATTAAACCCATCATCCAAAAAGCAGAGCACTTTACCCAGCACTTTTAATATTATGAAAACAAAAGTTGAGAACAAAAGGATTGGCTGTCAATAAAGCATGCCATTTATCATTATCACTATAATAGGTTTTAGCTGAGGAAGCAAAAAATTCTCATCTTCCTTTTGGATGACAGATTGCAAAGGAATTTGAAGTGAACTGTTTTGCATTCTTGCTTGGGGTTGTGGGTTTCAACCTTGGAAATAGTAAAATACTAAGTGAAAAATGGGACATTTATATTATATGACTTGGCATAGTAATAATAAAATGCTGACAGGCAAGTCTTCTTTTACGGAAGGAGAGTTTTGGCATCGTTGTTTAAAATGTCTCTAATTTGGTTTGTCTACCTTCCGTGTTTCTACGTGATTCCATATATGAACGCTGCGAATGGAATTATCAAACTTCTCTACCAGCCCTTTAAAAATGCTACTGAGAAGAAATTTTGATGTCCACTGACAGCTCGGGTAGTTCATTTATTGATTTAAAAGTTATTTTGGTTGAATGTTAGAGTTGCGCTGCTTGAAATCTGCTGCTGCGTATAAATGGATAATGAAATTGTTTTTATTTTGTTTACGCCCAGGAATCTAAAATCATATCCGCCCCCTTCTCCGCGATGGCGTACACCGCTGCTTGCGTATTTGCATTGGCGGTGACAGGCATTATTGAAGCGTCGATAACCCTGAGTCCTTTAACCCCCAAAACCCTACCAAAAAAATTAATAAATCATAATAAGTTCCAGGTCAATTTTCTACTAAATTGTATTGTATTATAGTAAAAACCTTAATTGCGAGTCGACTACTGCATCCTGATCTTCAGCCCCGTGGCCCATTCGACACGTGCCACTGGGATGCCTCGAAGTACTTGACTCCTGCCTCACGTGACAGCTCCAGTACTCGTCGGACCGAAATCGCAACTTGTCACAGGGTGCCAGGGGCACAGGCAAAAATCGTGCTCCCACCTTTCGAAACTGCGGAGTTTTCTCAAATGTGTCTAGGCCAGCCTTGATGCCTTGATTTTCCAATTTTTTTCATCATCAATCATAATTTTAAATCCAAATGACTTTTTCTCTTGAAAGTTTCAATATGATAAATTTCTAAACATTTCTTACCATCAATCATAACCAGTATGTCTTTGGGATTACTAAAATACTGGAAATCCACTAGCGAACGACATCCTGGATTGTCAGGATTCAGAGTTACCGTCCCTCTACTTCTGGGTCGACCTTAATAGAAAGGCATTATTTTCAAAGTTGTGTCTCCAAACTGAACTACAACCTACAACTCAAATTGAAAATGTTATATCCACGAACCTACAGACACATTGATAACAACGGGAGCTTCCCAATCTGCCAAACTGGCGGCTGGACCGGGCGGGAGGTGGTCCGTCACTACTTGGAGGAATAGGAGCATAAAATCCGCCCACTCGGGGTTAGACGATTCCCGAGATTTCAGATACGCTTGGGCAAAGTTGCCCTGGGATGTGGAGTACGGACCGTCGCCAAAAGTATTGAAAACTCCTAGCGCCGCCGGAGTCAAATCCCGGTCGGGAATAAAAATTGCGGATTTATTTATGGCAAAGAGGAGATTGAACGCAACATGATTTTGGAGATTGGCTCCAACCGGAAGTTCCTTGAACTGGGGAATCTGTGCTGATTTCAAAACTTCGGATGGACCGATTCCCGATCTCAGCAAGAGTGCTGGAGACTCAATGGCTCCAGCGCAAAGTATAACTTCATTCCTGGCCAGCACCTGAACCTGTCCAGTCCCTCGTCTTCTTCGAAATGTGACCCCAGTGGCCCTTTTCCCTTGGAACATGATTTGGCTCACTTCCGCCTCCGTAATGACTCGCAGATTTGCTCTTCCCAGGGCAGGCTTGAGGTATCCCTCGTAGGAGCTCACCCTTCTCCCGAATCTCTTATTGAACTCCATTGCTACGTATCCAATCCGCTGGGGTCCGTTCAGATCGAATCCGCTGGAAAATCCTAAATGTTGTCCAGCTTGAAGCCACTCGCGGAGAAGGGGTTGATATCTTGGCTGACTCACAGTGATGGGGCCTTTGAAGCCATGTTGGTCCGAGGGGAATTGTCCGGCGTATGTCTCCGACTTTTTAAAGTATTCCAGGAGGGAGCCGTAGCTCCAACTGGAGTCATTGGTGAGGCGTGCCCAGTTGTCAAAACCGAATGGACTGCCACGACTCCAAACCATGCCATTTATTGAGGATGACCCACCAAGGCATTTACCGGAGGCCAGGGGGATTATCTATTCTCATAAATATAAATAATTTTTCTTGCCACCTTGCTAAAAATGAATAAAAAATCATACATACTTACTCCATTATTAGCCAATGCTGCATTCTCCTGAGGAACGGACTGGTAGGTCCTGACACACTCCTTGTAATGTGGAGATGTCAACGCAATCCCAGGAATGTCAAGGTCGGGATGAGGTACCCCTCCGGCTTCGAGGAGCAGCACGGTGAACTTCCCACTTTGGGATAGGCGGGCGGCAACGGCGCACCCAGCAGTACCTCCGCCAACTGAGAGAATCAAGACTTTTTACTGTGACTGACAATCAAATTAGTTTTTGGTAGTTTATATGAACAATGTTTAAGTAAATGAAAAAGAATTAACTTGATTGTACCAATGACAAAATCGTAAATTTCCGGAAATGGGGATTGCGTTGCTACTCCCGAAACCTGTAATTGGAGAAGTTGTGTCAGCAATATTAGTAAACTGGGAGCCACAAAAGAGTCCATGGCGTGAGTAACTAAATTTAAGAACATCTCAACTGGGTTGAACTCAAGTTTTGATTGGATAATTTAGTTTGCATAATGCAATGCATAAAAAATCTTACAGCTACTTAATTCTCCGTGCCTAGATTACCTTGTTTTCAGAGGATGCTCGTGAGAGTAAGAAATAATAAAAGCAAATATTATATGTAGGCTAAGGATGAGGATGAGGGATTAGGAATGTGCAAAATTGTAATAATATCGCACTTTTGATGACGAGTATTTAATATGAATATAAAAGTACGTCGTCACATAAGGCATATTTCACATTTGCACACGAACGAACACCATTATTTGTTGGCATGTACAAATCAATTTTGTCGAGTATCACAACTCGGATTGACACGCAACGCACGCATTAGCATTAAATGAATATTTTTTGACATTTCATGAAGATTTTTTTTGGTAAGTATGGATTGATGGACTGATAAAGAATCTGCTTGCACAAAGTACAACTCTGCCTGCGTAGTCATAATAAAAATATTTTTACTTACTCAGCGTCATCAATCATCATCATTTTTCATGGAGGTAGACTGACAAATAGAAAGATATGCTTACTGTGTATACTTACTCTTGTTCCGTTGATATTGAAGTGCCATGTCAAATAGGTAATAGAAATGTTTATTGCTCATTGCTACTCCGCCAATTTTCCAAGATAAGTGGTTAAGTACTTGGAGAGTATGGGGAGGGTTGAACAGGTAAGGTATATAAAAGGGGCTAAGAAGGCGTAGGAAGTTAGAAAGCTAATATTTCTCAGTTTCATTCACACCATTCCATTAAAGCTGGATATCTGGATATTTAATAATTTTCTTTAAGGTTCGTTATGACTATCTAAACTTACTATCGAAATAACAGTGTTATATAAATTATTTGTGAAATCATGTAGTAAAACTCGCAGGCTGAGAGGACAAGTGTGCAAATAATTTGATTGTTAATATGCCCCGTAAGCAAATAAAGTTGAGGGGACTGCGTATTCGTATTCTTACCTATCAATCCCCGACTATTGTGTTTAGTGCCTCATATTGACTAGGAATACCTAACTCTATATTGAGTTGGGACCTATCATGGTCATGGTCTAAAGTAATTTAATAGGACACCGAAGACTGATGAAAGTAATTAACCCTCACTTTAGTTTGACAGGCGAAAATTTGCCATTCGGCATATATGAACCGATTCATATTGGCATTGGCACTAGTAATTTCTACCAAAAACTAAAACGTTCGAATCCTCATAATTATATTTATTTGAACACCTACGAAACTTGAGAAATTAGGGCTACGGATAGGATTTTAAATGCATATACCTTTGCTACTTTCCCTGTATAATTTACACTCAATCAATAAAATGAAGCTATCAAAATCAAGCCTGTGAGCAGTTTGCGTAGATGGGGTAATCACCCGGAAAAGCTATATTTTGGGGACAAAATATAACTAATTTCATTTACAAGGTTGCTGTTTTTTGAAAGTGCTTAGAGGTATGAGCCCTGTACGGTTGGCATGGACGAGCCCGATTTTTATGCATAATAATATAGAAAAATCTTGCTCGACTAAGAATTAGCTGATGGAGTTTATTTTGTTAACATTTGTTATGGCAGTGGAATTTTTCAATGCGATTCGCATTCCACTGGAATGATTCCAGTTATTAAGCAGCAATTCTTGTATGAATCTACATTGGATTTTTCCTATAATCAACATCATAATTTCCTCCTTGCTTTCTTTCCCTTAATGAATTGTCGCTTTTTGTGCCTTGTCTTGTCGGGATTTAACTCGGCGATTTTTTTAAAAAGGTTTTTGCGATGGTTCGTAGTCGTACTCCATTGCTGGGGGCTTTGTCCAGACTTTCCTAAAATCGAAGTTATCCAATGAGTGTGTGGGTTAGCTGTTAATACTTATTTCTCCATTTGCTCCTACATGTGTCCAGTTACTTACGAGGGATTAAGACGTTTGAACTGCCAATTCGACGGCAGCGCTGTACGCCATCGTATGGAAAGCAGCGAAAATGATCATATAATACACATGGAACTAACAGGCATTTATTTGTCGCCTATTGTTTTTAACTCTTTTCGTAATTTCCAAACAACCAACAACAATATTCTTTTCTGTAATATTTTACCGAACAAAAGTCTGACATTCTAAAGGAACCTGCTTTACTGGGGTAAGTCCGTAGATGATGAATATCAACAAATAGACGGAGGAAAATTTATATCTAATTTCAAGCTGCAGCTCCTTTTATATAACAAGCCTGGGTAGGATTTTGCTTGAAGGTTTGCCAAGTTATTAATGGCTTTACTGTCTATTGTTATTAACATCCAAAATACTTTTTTATGGAATTGGTGTAAATTGCCGAAGGAATGGATTGGAAGAAGGGTATAAAAAGGAAAGGAGTAGAAAAATTGTACAAAATATAAATTTTGATTTTAACCGTTTTCGTAACCAGATAAATATTTTTAGTTTTGTGAAGAAATTAATATCACCCCAAAAACCATTAAAGCAAATTGCAAATAGATTAAAAAGTTTAACCTTATTCCGTAGTACAGATATAGCAACGATGAGCTTGCATTTCACGCGAAGCTAATAAGATTGACATAACAATTAGAAAATACGCTTAAAAAATCTCATTTTCCCAAAGTAAGTACATATGTATTTTGAAGCAACTCTGCAGAGTGTAATCCCACTCTTTATGAGGCTTTTATCAAATTTATTTGCTCACCCGTTCCGTTTGGCAATTCGGCAAATATAGGTGCGTGCAAATCCATTTTGTCGAGTATTACAACTTGGACGTATGCAAGTAACCTATCCAATAATATCACCCCAAAAACCATTAAAGCAAATTGCAAATAGATTAAAAAGTTTAACCTTATTCCGTAGTACAGATATAGCAACGATGAGCTTGCATTTCACGCAAAGCTAATAAGATTGACATAACAATTAGAAAATACGCTGGAAAAATCTCATTTTCCCAAAGTAAGTATGTATTTTGAAGCAACTCTGCAGAGTGTAATCCCACTCTTTATGAGGCTTTTATCAAATTTATTTGCTCACCCATTCCGTTTGGCAATTCGGCAAATATAGGTGCGTGCAAATCCATTTTGTCGAGTATTACAACTTGGACGTATGCAAGTAACCTATCCAATTAGATGTATTTCTGTTCATCTTAAATAAGGATTTTCGGGATGAAAAAATATATCCGTATAGTTATAATAAAAATGTTTTTTGCCACTTCAAAGCTTCCTTTAAGCATAATCAAAATCATGATTTCTCGCGGAGGGAGACTTACAAATGGAGCAGCGACAGCGACGGTGTGTACTACTATTGGCGAATGTATACTGTCTTTCTTAGTCATTCCATAACCTGACTTTTGGAATTTCATTTGGAATATAATTTGGAATTAAAATCAGGAGCAGCAAAATTATTACTTTGGTATTGAAGTGACATGACAGGCTCGCTCGTAAATGTTTATGGCTCATTGTTGTGCCTCTTCCTCCGCCCGACTTCTAAGAAGCGGATAGCCAAGTGTTTGGAGACGGTTGAACAGGCAAGGTATATAAAGGGAGCGGAGAAGGTGTTGGAAGCTGCAAAGTAAATACCTGTTAGCTCTGCAATAATTGCAATGCACATCATATCTAAAAACGGATATTTCAATTTTCAAGTTTCTTGATGATTTTACATAGAGGCCAACTATAGATATGTCAGTTTGACTGGGGGGAAGGAAGCTGCAAAGTAAATACCTGTTAGCTCTGCAATAATTGCAATGCACATCATATCTAAAAACGGATATTTCAATTTTCAAGTTTCTTGATGATTTTACGTACAGGCCAACTATAGATATGTCAGTTTGACTGGGGGGACGAAAGTAATTAACGCTTACTTCAATTTGACGGACTAAGCTTTTAAAAAATCAAACGAACCACGCCACTATATAAATTGCCGTCCGGCATATAAAGGGGATTTTAAAACTTCCCGTATCACGTATCAAACACAGTCATACACAAGTTCAAGAAAATATTACTGATTTTTGTTTTATCTAAAATGGGCTGCTGAGGAATTCCAGGGGAGTGACTTGTTGCTTTCCGATTCCTGACTATTCGAAAANTGATTTTTGTTTTATCTAAAATGGGCTGCTGAGGAATTCCAGGGGAGTGACTTGTTGCTTTCCGATTCCTGACTATTCGAAAATTGAAAGTTTGCTTGCTACACACTACTTTACTCGAAGTCGGAGGGGAGGTGTATCCAGCCATCTTCATTATTTAAATTTGGAAAGGTGTATTTACTACCGCAATTACATATATTTCCTTCCGGAATGGGACCAAGGAATGTTCCAAAGCCAGCTCAACACCCAAATCAAATCAAGTAACGAACCAGCTTTTGGAGACAATCAGCATCGAAAGCACGCTTTCCTCCTTCTTGCGCTTAATGTATCATCGATTTTTGTCGCATGCTTGTCCGGATTTTACTCCGAGAGCGACGAAATTGCTGTCACGCTTTAAGCTGCGATGGCTGGCGTCCGTACTCTACCGTCGAAGGACTTTCACTTTGTTCAAGCCATCCTAAAATGGCGGGTACCCAATGCAAGTGGGTGCGCTGATAATATTCTGCATTTTCTTCAAGACACAAGATGTGTCCCGTTACTTACGAGGGATTAAGACGTTTGAACTGCCAAAGCAAATTTAACGGCGCCGACGCCGTACGCCACCGTAGTGAAGGCAGCGGAAATTATCATATTATATTCCTGGAACAATAGGCATCTACTTGTTTGTCGTCTATTGTGTTTAACTGTAGTTTCGTAATTTCCCAACTATTTTCTAAATGCCGAAATGTCGATCATTTCAATATTCTCTTCAGAAACCATTTTATAATTCATTCAACATTCATTGAAGAAGATAATTTGAATACCAGATCTTCTTTACGACCTTACTGAAAACATGACATTTTAAAAGAGGGAAATACATTTATTGGGGGAAAAGTTTAGAAGATAAATATCAACAATAGACGGAGGAAAAGTATATTATTTAGTTTCAAGCTGCAGCTCCTTTTATATAACAAGCCTGGGTAGGATTTTGCTTGAAGGTTTGCCAAATTATTAATGGTTTTACTGTCTATTGTTATTAACATTCAAAATACTTTTCTGTGGAATTGGCGTAAATTGTCGGTGAATGGATTGGGAGAAGGGGTATAAAACGGAGTTGGAAAATTGTACAGACTATATAGATTTTGATTTTAACCGTTTTGGTAACCAGTTAAATATTTTTAGTTTTGTGAAGAAATTAATATCACCCCAAAAACCATTAAGGCAAATTGCAAATAGACTACAAACTTTATTCCGTAGTAAAGGTATAACAGTGTTGAACTTGTATTCATACCTGCAAATCCCCATTCGTGCTGCTACGTGCTAACGTATAGCAAAATTTGGCCAGGGGGCTGAGCTATAGCAAATTTTTGGTATAAAAAACTAGGTAGCAAAACTTTGGTATAGATCAGCGCTCTGGCCAAATTTTGCTGTAGGTTAGTTATGGAATGGCAATAACTGAAGTTAGAAAGTTGCAGAAGCAAGGCATGTTAATGGCAGATTATATTCGGTACAAAAGTATATATAAGAATTGAGCATAAATATAAATATTGGAACAGGATGTGAAAATTTCTCAACTCCTACACCTGTTCCACCTGCAAAGTGAAGATCTGGAATAGTGTTACTTAGTCGGAAACCATTCCTGATGAAGATTTCACAGAGCCAATTGATTATGCGTGTATTGTTGAGAATGTTTCGCTGGTTCTGCGCTTGTAAAAGGTTTGCTGCGGAGATATTATTTATTAATTTAAAATTTAGCTTCTAGACATTTCGTATATATGGCAAATACATGGGAAAATCATTTATGGGAAAAAGGCTGTGATTCATCGTAACATTGGTCTGGGCCCACAGGTAGGCCCTTATGAGTCATATATCATTCGAAAGGTAATCGCCTATAGATGTCAATGGTAAATGCGTGTATTGTTGGGAATGTTTCGCTGGTTCTGCGCTTGTAAAAAGTTTGCTGCGGAGATATTATTTATTAATTTAAAATTTAGCTTCTAGACTTTTCGTATATATGGCAAATAAATGGAAAAAATTATTCTACATGATTACCGATCTGTTTATGCTAATCAAAATTGCAAGTTGTTGTCTGTTAAAATTCAAAATCGTTTCAGAAAAGATATAAACAGTCGAAAGTAGTAGATTTGTTGGATAGATTTCCGAGACTGTAATACGGGATAGTTTTCAAACTAAATTTTAAATTACTGAATATAATTTCCGCAGCAAAATGGTTATAGATTCGGAACCTTTGAAAACGTAGGAAATGAGGGGGTTCCAATTTTTTTAGCCCAAGGGGCCCAGCAGATTTTGGTGGATATTGGATTCCGGGATTCGCCAAAATATATAGCAATATAAAATAAGTTTTTGTATCGTGCTGTTGAGCAACACATGTACTCAAACAGTACTGCAGAATGAAGCAGGCTCAAAAATTTGATATTAAATTTTGCGACGAAAATGATTAAGGAAATGTTATAAGCCATGTTGCTTTGAAAAGTAGTAAACATTACGAAATCTATAATTCCCTCCGACAAACCATTGTTTTGTCATCAATTACGTGTCCTCCCACCCCAACCAATTGCCTAAACAGGTACACACTCGATCGAAGATAAAACAATGGGATTATTTGTCGCAGGGAATTATAGATTTCGTAATGTTTACAAATTTTCAGAGCAATATTGCTATTAGAGAAATATAATTAGAGAAATGAAGCATATAATTTCTAACGAGCCAGGAAGAAATATCGTTCGTTAGTATACATGGGTAGCATGTAAACAAGATGATTGAAAATGCAATAGAGATGTAGTGAAAGCGGAAATGTAATGG
>JAANSN010002685.1:0-22517 GCA_036850665.1 Dicranocentrus wangi
ACCTCAACAGAGTTATTCCCAACCTGCTCCACCTCAACAGAGTTACACTCCACCTGCTACACCTCAGCAGAGTTATTCACAACCGGCACCACCTCAGCAGAGTTATTCCCAACCGGCACCACCTCAACAAAGTTATTCTCAACCGGGTCCACCTCAAGAGGGTTATACACCACCTGCTTCACCTCAACAGAGTTATTCTCAACCTGCTCCTGCTCCACCTCAACAGAGTTATTCCCAACCTGCTCCTGCTCCACCTCAACAGAGTTATACACTACCCGCAACACCTCAGCACAGTTATACTCCAACTGCGACACCTCAACAGAGTTATTCCCAACCTGCTACATCTGAACAGAGCTATACGCCAGCTCCTACCCCTCAACAGAGTAATTCTCAAACTGCTCCACCTCAGCAGAGTTATTCTCAACCTGCTCCACCTCAACAGAGTTATACTGCACCTGCTGCACCACAACAGAGTTATACTCCACCTGCCGCACCACAACAAGGCTATACACAACCTACTGCACCTCAACAGAGCTATGCGACTTCTCAAACCCAACAAAATTACACTCCAGCTTCACCTCAGCAAAACTACACACCAGCACCTCCTCCACAGAACTACAACCAACACACACCTCAGCAAACCAATACGGAAGCCCAAAAACCGTACAGCAGCTCGCCTCCACATGGTAAATAGGTCATCATTTTGAATTATGTATCTAGTTATCTTCTCTTAGACCTTACTCTTTACTCAAACTCCTCATAAACTTTGTTCTACTCTAATTTTAACGTAAATCTCCAACAGAACAATCATACGGATACCATACTCCCGAAGCCCCATCATCTACCCCAAACGCAGCTTCAGTAGCACATCTCGAGAACGTAGTTTCAGAAATGACAGAGCTTCTCCACAAATACCGTAAAATGCAAGGAAGGCAAGAGGGTGGGCGCGCCATGCAACCTTCATCCGGATATTCGCCACCACCAGCTCACGTACCATTGCCGTATCAGCACGCCAGCGAGAGTGCGTATGCTCACAAGGATTCAACTGATTCAAGTTCAAAACACAAGTCTAATCATCCCAACAAGAACCACAAAGTTGACACAAAACCTTTCTCCCTTTATGACTGTTTTGAAGCAAAGAAAAGGAAATGAGGGATATTATTATAATTATTGTTGTATTATAATATACGTAAACGCTTTACTAACGCAAAATAATTTAAAACCCTTATATTACATCAGAAATAATAAAAAGGCAGTCGAAAAAACGTTGGTTTTCCCCAAACTTTTATTAGTTTTAAATACATTGTAGTTCCTTTTCACGTTTTACACAAAACCATTCCGTGGATGTTAGAAAATATAAAACCTTCAGAAATTCAATCATACCAATATATAAATATGTATTTAAGAATTAAAAAATGGTTCTTCCAAACTGGTTAGTAGTTATGAGATCAGGAGATCACACACATCTTGGCACAGCTGCATCCGGGGCTCTCGTGATCATCTTGTAGAGAACCTACCTTTCCTGTACTTCCAGTACCGATTGAACTTATTGTACCCTCTCTCTGCCTCTTTTCCTCAAGTATTTTAGCCAGTGAGGCTTTACGCTCTGGCAACCAAGGGAAGTCACTCTCTGTTTCTGTATCGAAGAAGTCTCCACTTCTCTTCAGATTTTCATCCTGCGGAGGTGGTTCCGAGTCAACATCACTTTCTGCATTCGTAATTGCATTGTTGTTCAAACTAGTCAGAGACAAAATGGCATCCGATCGCTCTGTTACGTTTTGCGGAAGTTCAAGAGAAAATATTTCTACAGATTTTTGTTCTGGAAGCATAGCGGACATAGATTCCTTCTCCATTAGAGCACTTTCCTCTTCATTTATAAAAGGCGTGTAGTTTTCAATATGGCGGACCAAGCTCAATTCATCTTCAACTCCGTCGTCATCGTGCACTTGTGTACCGTGACATAGAGTGGACGAAGCAACATTAATTAGCATACTCTCGGGAATGTATTTAAAATCACACTCCGGGAGGTCCACACAGGAAACTTTAGTTGGGAGTTGGCTTTGGGAAGGTGATGTGCTTGGGCTATCCGCGCTATACTCGATAATACAGTCCGTCGCAATCTCAGGACATGAAGAGTGAACAGACAGTTCAGAAAGGGTTTCGACAATATTTTCGGACTGAAATGATGGCGTGTCGTCCTGCTCTGCCTCCAACGCCGGTTCCAACACAAAATATTCACGATTTTCATTCTTGTTACACTCTGGAAACTTTTCTCCAGTTTCTTCTATGCTGGTGGAAGAGATTACATTTATTTGGGTGGATGACACTGAAGGATTTGTAATGTCAAGGCTAAACGCTTCAATTGTGCCTTGAGCGGAGGAGCCAGCTGAAATCGATATAATATCCTCTTGCGGCTGCAATTTATAAATAAACCAAAAATAATCCATCAATCCTTTTACAGTTATGTTTAAAAAACTAAGCTACGAGGTAGTTTAACTCAGACAAAGATGATGTGAACTTGTGAACATTCACCTCAAGGCCGATGTTCAAGCTAGAGGTAGATGCAGGGTTGTCCGGAATTTCTTCACGTGAAACTGGTTCGCTAAGCCTACAAGTGGCCACTTCTGAGCCTGCACTCCTTTCCATGAGCGACGAAAACTTATCCATACTTCTGGACAAAATTGTATCAACCTCTTCTCCGAGGTACTTTGCCTCTTCAGGATTCTGTACTTTGAATTCTTCAATCGTTTCTCGATACGTCCCTATGTTTATGGAACTGTGACTATGTGTGATAATCCCTTCCGATGAATCCTAAAAACAAAAGTTTATTGTTAATGATTACTGTACTATGAATCTAATTAATACGTCAATGTTTATCTTTTAAAATGCGTACGCTAAAACTTTCGCGACTTGGAAAATGATAGGTGGCACAATCCACATTGTCTTCCGAACTACTCCCACCTTTCAACAGCGACGTTGCCGACTCCGCAGGCGCTGCCGATACCAGTATAACTGTCTCGTTGGACGAAGTTGAGAGTCCATCGCGAGCTTTGTGCAATTCGTGAATTGCAGAGGAAAGTGCTTCCACCTCCAAAACTGACTTTGCAGCAGTATCCAAAGACCGAACGTTGGGAAGACTTTCATCAAAACGAACGCTTCTAGGAGTTATATTCTGTTTCTCCAAGCTTTCCAATTTGTTAACATTGCTGAACTTTAATTAAAATATGATTATGTAATCATTATACAAGCCTATATATACAAATATAATAATATAATATAATAATGAAACAACTTACATTATGAGTAGATGACGGAGAACATGGAGGTACTGTCATATTCAAATCCCTTTCCTCAACGTCCCCCAACTTGAATTCTCGAGCGTTTGGATTAAACTCAAAGTCCCGTTCCTCACTAGCTTCTCCAGCTGATTTTAGTATCCCGGTCATGATCTTCTGCTTAGCGATTTTAAGAAGTGTATCAACACAACGCTTGGAATCTTTACCCGATTCAACCTAATACAGATCGTTTTGAAAATGTGTGAGACATTGAGGTTATGATACGGCATATACGAATATGGATCGGTATCTACTTACTTCCGTTCCGGATGTCACGCCAAAATCCGTAGAAGGGGCTTCTTCAATTGTTGTTAGTGTTACAGATGGTTCTGCGGACACTACCACTTCCACAAATGACGCTTCCTCACTTCCAGTATCAACATCGGTCCCTAGACCATCTTCTTTGGAATCTTCAGTAATCGCAGGAAACTCTACGGAACTATCATGTTGAGAGTCATTATGAGCATGAGCAGCTGCATTCTTTTGTCGTCGGCGACGATTTTTGCGTTGTCTCTTTGATGACTTGCTTCGCGTGGAAGTCGAGTTGCAGACATCTACACCTGCCGAATTTTCTGAGAGACTATCCGTTTCGGATTTTAGCAAGGGATCTAATTGGTCCACCGACACGTCCCCAAAGTCCTTCGTTTTCGGATTCAGTTCGAAAACCATCGTTTCCTGTTCGGGTTTTCTGTCCTTCTCCAGAAGAGCACCTACAACAAACATCCATTTTTTTGAAACACTCAAAAATTGATTTTAATCTTATCTACTACGTCCTTTTATCCTGGAATATTTTTAATAACAAAGTTTACTTACCTCCGGTTGCGCCTTGACTAACCTCCGCATCAATTAATTTTTCACTCATTTTGACTTTTGAAAGTTTCTACACCAAAAATCACCTGAAAACAAATAAAAACTACATAGGTATATTTTATTTCTTTAGTAATTTTGTGTGGATGGGCCACGGCCACACTAGTAATAGTAACGCCGGAGTGACACCAAACATTAAAACCACCTAATATGATGGATGGACGAAACTATTTTAATTTAATAGCGGAGGAGTGACCTACCACCTATGACCTACGCAAGTATTTTGTGCTTTAAAAATATCTTTTAAGCTCATTCCCAATGACAGTTTCCTGAGGTGACAAGGGGAATACGGAAGGATATTATTAATATGGACAACAATAAATGGAACGGGAATCATGAATGATCAAACGATATATACTCGTCAACTCGACTAACCTCCTGACTGACTGGCGTGGTGGCGGACAAGAATGTCACGAATTTTTAAAGCAGATTTACAGATTTGTCCGTCCGCTGAGTCCGCTCCAGCTCCAGCTAAACCACGTTAGAATATGATGATGGATTATGAAATATTGGTTGAATATTGAAAAATCTTGCAAAAATAGGCAACACAGAATATCAAGATTTGGCAATATTTCAACAACTAGTTCCTGCTTTGCATTTTCATCATAAACAAGCAAACAAAACGCAATAAATACAGATACATACAGATATTGCGTTAGAGAGAGAAACAGGAAATCATAAACAGGGTGATTGCGTGGCAGGATTTGCAGATGTCGTTTATTTGCAGCGAAATGGAGGGAGGGATTATTGGTGTACGGAAGGAGTTACGGATAAGGATGAGTAGTATTAAGAGTAGACGATGCGGTGATGCATGATGATGAAAAAGCACTTTCGCTTTATATGTATTTTTACGTACCTTTAATTTTTTCTCGGATAGATTGTTGATTCTTGTACGTACGTACGAGTCCTTCCCTTCCGTGCCGTACCGGTGTGTAATATAAATATAAATATGTATATCTACAAACGACAAAGATTCGGGTCGGTCGGGTACAAAACCTGATTAGTAGGAGAGCAAGGGAGGGATTATGATATGATGAGTAAAAATGAGACCGATCTTTGTTTATTTTGCTAGAATGAAAGGCAGGCAATTTTATTAGGCTATAATAGGCGTGTATGTCATCATGAAAGTTTCCTTAGGAATGGGAACGAATGACGGTGTGTAGAGAGATTCTTATTCATCGCATTATGCTTGTCTGCAAGAGTTCAATAAGACAAGAGAGAGTAGTCGTAATAAAAGGATGGATGGAAGGAATGCACAATGTAATGCAGAATAGACTTAGCGATGGATAATTCTATAATGAATTATATGTATGAATGAAAAAAAACTGTAATAATTTAACAGTGTGTGCAGTGTGACGCTTTCATGCGAGATATGTAACGTTAACTCGCAGTATATTTATTCCAAAACTAAAGTACTCGACATATCCCCCCACATTACAATTATACTTATTTGTGGTTGTTGATCGTAGTAATACACATTTTAAATAAGTTTTTGGACCAGAACATCTTCAGGTTTAAAGCTTGAATGATAATAATAATAAATAGATTCATGACACAATTTTAAGGACAAGCAGATCATTCATTTTTGACACATACTCACACTCATTTACCTACACTACACTAAAGTTTCAAAAGCTGAGAAAATGAAATACCGCTCATTGCTTGCACAAAAATGTAAATTGTCTGAATATTTAGAAATGTTTTTAAATGGAGCTAGGTAAAGTAACAAATTAATTAACAAACAATTCAAACAAATATGAGCATCAACAACATTCTTCTGAACCGTTACAGAATTATAATATAATCACAAGATCGGCATAGTAGTACCTACAGAATTTGTTAACTTATACAGTGCTTCGTAAGAACATTTTTCGTATAAATGGAATACCTCTAACGAGTTTTTACCATTCAAAGTTCATCTCGATCTACTTGATCTGTATCCAAAGAATCTCCTGCATCATCCTCTGCATCCTCTTCAGGGGTTGCAGACGTGTCTTCCTCTTCTGGAGTTTCTTCTTCATCTTCAACCTAAGAGCGAAAGAGAGGAAAATCACATCAATATACACTCAACAGTGGACAGGTTAGGTCGTGCATAATAGATAAACATCTTATGACTTTGCTGTGATCTAGCACAAAAAGCCACGCACGTACCTCCTCATCCATAGGAACTCCAAGAGTTTGTCTCATCATCTTTTCTACGGTATCTGCAAAGTCAACGGTGTCCTTCAGCATGTAGCCTGATCGGAGAGTTGCGGTGCGGAATAGTGTCAATGCAGTTTCCTTTGCAATTGGATCAGCGGGGTCATCATTAATCCGACGGAGAAGTTCCTTGATTAGAGGGTGGCGGGGGTTAATTTCCAAAGTCTTCTTTTGATTGAGATAGTACCTAATCATATATTAACAGTTAATTAAAACTCACTATTGCGTGATCGCGAAAAGGATTCTTCATGTGAATACACTATGCTCAATAATTTATAATTAAAAAATAAACATGAATTATAGTAAATAAAATAAAATAAATAGTGTGCATACTCTCGGCTAACGTCATTAGCTTTAGAGTGAGTCTGTGACAAAATGATACGTTCCATATTTCCAGTCCAGCCAAACTGGGAAGTGACAAGTGCACATGGACTGGCATCCAAGCGCTCACTTACAGTTGCCTTCAGAATCTAGAATAAAACGAGAAATATTACTTACGACTTTGATTGCTCGTCGGATTTTTGATGAGGATTTGAGAGAGCCATTCTCTCCATATTTCCCGTCCAAGCATAAGAACCAGCTACCAAGGCACAAGGCGACGTGGCAAGTCGCTCTGACACGAGTGCTTTTAAGATCTTTTGATATAAACCCAGTATCATTTCCAATCGGGCAGCGTAATTAGATTAAAAAAGATCGTCAGCAAATAGCTTTTACACACACTCAAACAAATTAGTACTACTGTTTACACAACATTCAAAATCAAGCCATAAAGGTCTAAAGAAATTCTTTAGTTTAAAAATGGTATGTTTATGTTTGTTGTGATCTTACATTGTCTTTCAACGCATTCTCGCTCATCCATTTTGTCAGAGGTTCGAAGATCTTCTTGGTCTCTTCCAGTTTGTCCTTTGACTTTCCATCAGCAAGAGAAAGTCCTTCCTTTGCAACATTCTGGAACTTCTTGCCTTCAAATTCCGGAAGGGCACCAATACAATACTCGTCGACAGCTTCAGTAAGGAAGATGACTTCGTATCCCTTCTTCAGCAACCTTTCAACAAATGGAGACTTTTCTACTTCTTCACGTGAAGAGCCAGCCATGTAGTATATAGCTTCTTGTTTGTCCTTCATTCTGGAGACGTAGTCCGTCAATGACGAAGTTCCTTGAGGAGAAGCAGAAGTTTGGAATCGAAGGAGCTTGGCCAATCGACTCTTGTTAGCAGTGTCTTCAATAACTCCCAACTTGATATTTGTAGAATATTCCTTCCAGAACTTTTCATAGTCTTCTCCTTCAAGCTTTTTAAGCATGTCCAGAGTTTTGCGGATCAACTTCTTACGAATAACCTGTTAAAATTTATGAATTAACAATAGTTAGCTTTAAAATGACTACGTATAAAACATAAATACGAATAACACAGCACAGCTATAACTGGGCAATGACTAGTGAATTTAATTTACCTTGATTAGCTTATTTTGCTGAAGAGTTTCGCGAGAAACATTCAAAGGTAAATCATCAGAATCGACAACTCCTCTCACGAAAGCCAAATAGTTGGGCATCATTTCTTGGAAATCATCAGTAATGAATACACGTCTCACGTAAAGTTTAATATGATCAGTGCGGGTTCCATAACGGTTAAAGTTTTCTGATGGTTGAGCAGTTGGTACATATAGCAATGCCTTAAATGTTACTTCGCCTTCAGCAATGAAATGGGTGTGCGCCAAAGGTTTCTGGTAATCCTTTGTCAAAGTTTTATAGAATTCTTCATATTCTTTATCTTCCACGTCGTTTGGTTTACGGGTCCAGATAGGTTTACTATCATTTACGAGTTCCCAGTCATAAACGGTCTTGGATACTTTCTTAGTTTTAGGTTTGTCCTCATCTTCCTTGTCTTCAACCTTGGCATCATCGTCATCAATCTCATCTTCCTTCTTTTCTGTCTTCTCTTCCTCGTCCACGGGGATTTCTTCTTCGACGGTTTTTTCAGCCCATAGGTAAATAGGGAAGTTAATAAACTGGGAGTACTTCTTGACCAAATCACGAATAGTTCCATCTTCAAGGTAGTTCAAGGCTTCCGGTTTCATTTGCAGCCTGCAAAAAGTAAAAGTGTCAAACATTCTGTCAAAAATTTTGGTGACGATGAAATAAACAAGCTCGACTAACCAGGAAGACATGGCAAACTTACGTGACCTGAGTACCACGTTTCAGAGTATCACCACGTGGGTCGTCAGCAATAGAGAATGAAGAAGCATCGGACTCCCAAATGTACTGTTTGTCATCATTGGCTTTGCTTGTAACAACGACGCGATCCGCAACTGAATCAATCAAAGGTTTTCATTAGACAGGCTACCATTGCAATGGCAATGCAATGCATTGCAGAAAAACGTATGCACAAGTAAAATAAGCATTTACCTAAGAAAGCAGAATAAAATCCAACACCGAATTGCCCAATGAGATCTGTAAGTTCTTTCGAATCCGACGCAGACTGCATTTTCTCCAAAAAGTCGCTCGTTCCGGATTTTGCAATGGTTCCAAGATTCTTTACAAGTTCTTCCTTCGTCATACCAATACCAGTGTCTGTAATATGAATGTTTCTTGCCTCCTTGTCCACACGGATCCTAATACTCTGCTCAGCAGTGGCATCTAACACGGAGCTGTCAGTCAGTGAGAGTAATCTCAATTTGTCAAGGGCATCCGAAGCATTGGAAATAAGTTCTCTCAAGAAGATCTCCTTGTTCTTATACAGGGAGTTGATAATGAGCTTCATCATTCGGTTGACTTCGGCCTAATAAAAATAAGATGCAAAATAAGATCAGACTGAAATTGAATCAAATTTGAAATTACTTCTTTCTGATTCATCATCTCCGATGATCTCTATAATTAGCTCACCTGAAACTGGAACTTTTCCGCTTTGTCTCTCAGCTCCTTGATTTGCGCCACATTAAGCCCGTCCAACTTAATCGCCTCTTCTTCCCGTTGCACAACCCCATCATCCGTCCTCGATCCTTCCTTATCCGACCCCAAATCTACATTTACCTTTGGAGTAACACCATCCTCGCCATCAGACTCAAATTTTAAATCCGCCCTACAACTAGTCAATCCTGCAAGCAAAAATAAATAAATAAATAACTCAATTCCCTTCGCCATACATACTATGAGAACTATAAATTATAAAACTTGTTGGACATTTCGCTTGCTTTCTTGATCCACTTACCTATCAAAAGTAAAACTCCTATCGACACCCAAATCTTGGGCATGTTGAATCAAATATATTTCTTTAAAACCCCTTTAAGACTAATTTTAATTAAGAATCTCTTTCTAAAACCGGATCTTGTCCCACTCTTCTCCTCACAAACTCTAATTTCTGAATGCCAAAGTGCCAACAAACAAGTTAATGAATAATAATAAAAACTGTGGTGTGGTGATGGCTCTTTTAATTAATGAATCCTCTCTCTCTCTCGCCCCCGCACGTCCTCTCCACTTCCGCTCAGAATCAATCTCAAAATGTAAATGAGCTCGTTGGAGTGAAGCAACCTTCAATTAAATCAGAGAGACACAATCACACAATCGTCACAAGTCACAATCCGGATGAAATGGGAGTTTTAGTTTTACTCAAGGAATAGTCCATCCGTGTATCCTATGTCGTCGTGTCATCTAATCATTCATCTCCATCCACATCCACTCGCACTCCTCTTTTGCTTGACTTTACTCACTATTTTATTTTACGTGTGTTTTCCCAACTTGTCGTCTCAATCTCAACTCAACATAACACAACTCAAGGCTATGTTTTCATGAGCTTTGCCACCTTGTCCAATCCCAATCTACCACGAAGATTGGGCCCCGCCCTACTCTCAGTTGGCCTTCCGGGATTGGTCGGACGCAGAGCCGATGAAAGTTTCAACTTGGAGATCCTCCCTCCCGCTAGAATATTCTCCACGAGACACTTCAATGAGCGGACGAGAGGACGGTGGAGGGAGAGGGTGGCCGACAAACATGTTGCTTCAGCAAGCCATTGAGCATCGTACTGGTGTCTCTCCGCACCCCATCCTACCGCGAGCTGGACTTCGGCAAGATTTTCCGTTGTTGTTTTTGTTGTTTACACTTTTTTGTGATTCGTGATATCGTGATTCTCTGAAAGCGAGGATGTCGAGGAGATGCAAGATGCGAGCAAAATACGTGTAAAATGAAGGAAGTGTCAATGTGAGTATGTACGTGAAGTGACCTGTTGTTCTCTCGAATCTCGACTCGATGTGGTGTACTGTGTACTTATATAGATACATACTATACTCACAAAACACTTGCAATAATTAAATCATTTGAATATTATATAAGTTTTAATTTTTTACATTTCTGCATCGTTCTTACTTTTTCTTGAAGATTGACGAAAGTCGTGCTATCTGTGTTATCCTGTTGTCTTCTATCAATACCACTAAATAATTGTGTTGTAAATTATAAGGGATAGGATATTATTATTTGGGATAAATGGATAAAGTAATATTAGTCGAATTATAGCGACGTGACACCTCAGTGCCAGTGAAATCCGTCGTGATTGTCTACCTGTGCGTGTAGTCTGAAAGCACAAGAAAGGTAAAATGATAGTGTCAAAATAAAAAATTAAAAAAAATTAAATTTAGGTAGGTATGTATGTAGCTGAGAGGCAGGAGCTACTGCGGGTGCAACTGGAGTGCGTGGACAGGTGACAATGACAGAAAGTGGTGATAAAATGAACAAATGCATTTTTATATTTTCTTTTCAGGACTACGTGACTTTATCAAATCTTTGACTTTGTCATTTGGATTATTGGACGGTGCAAAAGGAGTGAGCGAGTGGGAGTGTGGGAGGTATTGGATTAGAATTAGTAGGAGAATCCCGGAATCAGTGTCTATTCGTCATCACATCCTCCTTACAGGTCTTCCAGAAAGATGGCTTTGAGGTCACTAAATGTTTCTGCGATTGATGTGAGGCAAAGGGAGAGGTACCAAAAATGCCTTGACAAGTTGACCCCGATAATAGAGCGAGTACAGTCGGATGAGTGCAATATAGAGATGCACAAGAAGTTGATGGACGATGTCCTCCAAGTTTACAATGAGGTTATTAGTCATTAAGCCGTCCTTCTATTGTTGTTATTTATAAATATGTACGAGTACGATGACTATTCTTATTAATTATCCATGTCTTGTTTTCAAAATTGCAGTGCGGGCTAAAAATATTTTCGGAAACTTTGTTCAGAATGATGATCGTTCCATTTCAGACAAAAGATTCGCCGTATGTGAAGAAAGTATTGGAATTTTTCTTTGCTGTTGTCTCCGACGAGCAATGGGAGGCTTTTAGTAGTAACTCTCCGAACGATACAATCACGAGTGTAAATTCAAATACGAGTATGATTGAAGATGGGTCAAATGAGCTCTTCCCTGTACGAGTTTTGAGGTTATGCGAAAGGGTATGCGAAATCACGGTGAATTTATTTATTTACAAAAACAGCATACAACACAACACACAGTTGTAATTCAACACAGCACACATGGTCTCGGCCAACACTGATTCCATGCATAGAGATCCTACCCTACGCGGCTTGACTAATTAATGCTGTTTTTATTTTTACTTCTATTTGAGCAACGTGTTAATTTAATTGTCTTTCTTCCATAGTACGTTGGTGAAAGTCGTGCATTAGTGAGGCAGCGTGTGCTTCAAACTGTTATGAGAATCGTTCCATCTCGCGTTTCGCCTAATGAAATCCGCCGCAATTTAGTGGTCAAGTTGATTAAAATGCTGCTAAGTCGTACGAAAGTAGGTTTACTCTATTATTGACACAATGACTATGAATCCATGGTTGAATACTGGATGTTGGTATAAAAAGTTTTAATTATCTGAATTCTTATTTTCAAGGACAAGTCTGACCAAGTGAGAGCTTATGCTGTGGAGCTATTGTGTGTCTTTCAATTTCAAATGGACAATATGCCTTTTCAAACTCAAGTACTAGACAGTAAGGAGTTAACTTTAACGTTAAGACTGTTACTAGAGTATAATTTTTATAAACTAAACAAATGACAAATTAGTATTAGCATTGCTAATCAGTTTCTCACTGTGTTTAGCCCTACTTGTTCGAATGGCTTACGATCCGGAGCCATCCGTTCGTGCCAAGATTGTATCGGTTATAGCAGTTACAGACGATACTATGGAGCATGTGGTGGAGCGCTCTGGTGACCCAAATGCTAATGTACGAGTTGCTGCCCTTGATAGAATCACATCATGCATTAAACTATCAAGTTTAACTTTGGAAATGAGGGAAGCAATTTTGCAAGCTAACACAACCGATGGGAATCGTAACTACTTCAAATTATTTATATGATTATCTAAAGAATGGTTTAGCTTACTACACCACGAGTCTGACCTGGCCGATCTGTCCATTCTAAGTATATATACTTTCGTGTTGTAGCAAAAAGTGTTCAGAAAGCAGTGAACAAAATGCTTGAAAAATGGCTCTCGGCAGTGAAGGATGATCCATGTGAATTTTTAAGAATTCTCAGTGTTCGGAAACGTCCAAGACTTTGCAAAACAGCGCTCGATAATTTATACAAGTATTGTCCATTCTGCAATTTCACTAATTTACTGCTTCATTACGATACTTCACTTATGAATGTCAATTCTCTTTTGATTCGCCAAACCACCACAGTAAAAGTTCAGAAGAAACATTTGAGAAGATAAGGTGGTCCTTGTTTGGAGATAAAAAGTATCCAGAAGAAAGCCTTTGCGCAGAAAGCACGTATCTGTGGGTGTATTTGTTCAATAGATTTAAAGATGATCCGTATGTCTATCCGAAGTTGGCTCTACCGGTTAATGAAATGATTGAATACATCAAAGAGTAATTAATAACTTGTGCCTATTTTTTGAATTTTTCACTTCACACTTCAAAAGTTAGCGTTATCATAATGAAGCAAGACTGATTCACTTCAATTAACAGATACCTTGACGTGATTGATGATGAGGGAGAGTTGTCCAACGCAGATTTAGACTTCAGGGGTTGGATGTTGGGAGATATGATTCGGATCTTGACCATGCTACCTGTTGAAGAGGGGGAACGGTGAGTTTTTATGCGTTTATGCGACTGACTCTTGGAAATAATTACGAGAAAATTAGTATACTTTTGAGTTGCCAGACAGTTGTCTACTTTACTCTCGAACTTTAACAATATTTCACTCCTGCTATCCTAACGTAATATTTTGTGGACGTTTGTATCTATTTACGTTTTAACCTTTTTCAGGCAAGCAATATTGGAATTCATTCCTACCTTGTTTCTCAAAAAGAAAATAATGAACAGCCGAAATTGTGGACTTGGTGTTCTACTGATCGCAGCGTGCTGTAATGACAGTAATGATCGTGAAAATGCTGTAAGTGATATAGTTAACGCTGTTCTAAACTCCGACAGACAAAGTTCCAGAAAGTCTCCTAGTACATGCAAGACCCCGTCGACTGATAGTAAAGTGGAGGTATATCTAAGTAGCGATTTTTTTTAAAAAAGAAGCTATCACATTTTATTCTACAGGATATAAAACTTAATGACGTTGTTTCTCTTTTTGCTTTGCTAATACAGTTGGGAAATTTAATGCACAAGCTGAAGAAATTGCAAAGAGATCAACAATTAGCTGTCCGAGAAAATGACTTGTCCAAAGCTCAACATTACCAAGAGCAGATTGAAGTGACAGAAGCCGCAATCGCTAAGTTAAAAAAAGATATGGACGAAGAAACGATGAATGACAGTGAAATGAATGATAGTCAGGAGTCCGAATTTGAGGAGCCTTGGGTTTTTTCGGACAAAACTATTTTAATAGCTTTGAGCATCGTTAAGATGAATATAGTGCAGCATGAGAATATAGTATCTGACTTTTCCCGAATGTTTTACGACATGTATGTACAAAGGGCTGTTACGGTACGTACGGGCTGATTCTGATTGGCTGATAGTTTTGCACTTTTTAAAATTAATTTACAACTAATAATAAGCAAAAACTGTATCTAATAAATAAATAACACGTGTCCACTTACGGTCATAGTGTTGTGATCCCGTCGTTCGAGCGTTGGCTCTGGAAGTTATGTGCATGGTGGCAATAGACCATGAAGATGTGTCAGCAAAAGCAGGATCGTATTCTTTAACGGTAATTAATAAGTTTTGGTTTAACTGACCATTTGTTTAGAGTTATTAATATGCACTGCCGATATTCTCGTTACAGGCTTTACTAAAGGATGTTATGTATGTCAAAGAAACTGCGTTGAAGTGTCTGTATGATCTTGTGGTGCGCTATTCTTTTGCGGAACTTGGTGGTGAGTTTACACAAGAAAATGTTGAATTGAACCCTACTCAAATTGAAATAATATATGCTCCCTGGTCCCATAAACTAATATTTAATTTAATTGTCCCAATTTGTAATTTAAATATATACTAGCTTGGAAGTTAAAAACTGCGTATTTGGGCAACGAAAACGAAGTATATTTTTGCCTGTGGTCTCTGTCGTCTTCTTTCATGTCCAATATATGCTGATTTTATATTTTTTAGCAAACCCTCGTATTCAAAATTCAATGATGGGAATGGAGTCTACTAATGGGAATGGGAGAATACCAGATGGGGAAGATGCGGCTTCCACTCTTAAAACGCTCCTTTTGTCTTACATTCGTCATGAGGTACGATACGACGACTCTGGTTTTATGAGCTTTAATGTGCATTATAAAACTAAAGCTCTATTATCATTAATGGTTACTGAATTTCAGAATTCGAAGTTGGTAAAGGTGAGCGTTGAAGGTGTGTTGAAACTGCTATTCAAAAATGAGATAAATCCTGCTCGAATTATAACTACTTTTCTCACAAATTGGGCTATTCCTACCTACGGTAACTTATACACTATCAAGTATCACAATTATGGGCTTCAAACTAGCTAGGAAGTGGAATTCGTAATGAAGTTAATTGTTTGTCTTCTCCTGTTACTCACAGAGTCACAACTTCGTTTTAAATACGTTGGTGAAGTCATACCTATTTATGCCAGTCTTTCCGAGAAAAAGGCTGAAGTGGTAGCCAAATGTCTTATGGAATGGTAGTATTCACTAATGACGAAACAGTTGATACTTGTATTTATTTCAACATCGTGTAAACGTATTATTTTTTCCTGTTTTAGTATGACCAAAATCAGAACCTTAATTCATGCATCTTCAAACCACCAAAAGACTGATCAAATACCGCCGCCGGATGCCGACAAAGTGGTGAATTTGGTGGTGAATTGTACGAATCCCAGCCTTTTAAGCAAATACAACATTCAACGTCCTTATGTACGACTTTTAAAATATTTTTATTGCGTTACAAGACAATACATTGCAACTAAATTAAGTTAAGTTATTTTGACTAAAAATTCAGATGGCTCACGAAATTATTGCAAATGAGGCAATAAATGAACTTCGAAGCTCAGATTTAACCACGGATGCAAAGCATCAGTATGCAAAGTTACTAAAGGTTTTGGATCTCCGGCTATGTTCTAAGGAATCTCTTACACGGATGGCGCACAGCCTTGAAGATATTGCTGTAAGTTCTTTTGAATGAATTTGGATTTGCTTCTATTTTATATTTTCACCAATCAACTACAGTAACTAACTACAGTTTAGCTAACAATGCATGAATATTTTATAATTTTATCGTAGGAACAAAGCAACCGCTCGATAGCTCAAATTCTTGGTGGGTTCCGCAAATACTTAGAATCCTTGATTTCCAATGATGATGAAGAACTAGCGGCAAGCAACACGGGCGCTGGAGCCTGGGACGATGATGATGACGAAAATGCATAGTTCTTTCATGATATTTTTGTTACATTGTGGTAATAGTAATACATACTTACTTAGTGTGTATGTGTATTATAGTGCCATGTGTACATGGTACATTATTTTATGATATGTATGGAGATATTGTAAGGTCCGTTTTCGTAGTGTTTATCAAATTGATTATCTGGTTTGTTTAGCGACTAAGATATTAATGTAAATATAAGTAAATATCGTTTTTAATTTTAAAAAGTAGGCTTGGACTTAGGAAAATCGTCGTATTTTCGTAAATTAATAATAAATATTAAAAGGTGATTTAAATGAAAGTGGATCATAATTTCAATACTAATAAATAAATAGCAATGACTGCACATTCAACATTTCTAATATAAACTGTAGTTTTAGCTCCCATACTAGAAGAGTACATTGCTTGTAATTCGCCAACGCTTCGGGGAAAGTTGCAAGCATCTTGATTACAGTAGCAAACGACTTGTTTTGCTTTAAAGAGTTTTCCATTTCTTTCCATTAATTCACAAGTTAAGGGCTCACTAGAAATTTCACAGGTTCGTATTATCCGAAGAGTTTCTCCGTTAAGAATGGACATCCTCAAAACACAAACTTGCCGTGGTTCAGAGATGCCGGAATCTCAGGAAGAATATTAACAACTCTTGTTGTGAGCGAGGCATGGCATTGGAAATTGGAGCACAAAAAAAATCATCTTGCACATTCCGTGGGTGGACTTACTTGCTTTTGTTGATGATCGGTTTGAAACTGCAAAGCTTCTAGGAATTATGCATCCAGACTCTAACGGAGGGTTATCAAAGCATTCACCTTTGCTTATTAAGTCATTGCTGGCATTGCTGTAGTCATTCTGCAGTCCCGTTAGCCCATCATAATGACATTGGTAGCATTTTATGCTTCGACCTGTTAATTTCGGTATGATCATATTGATCATCATACTATGATGTATTAGTACAATTACAGTTATAATTATAATAAATTAATGTTGATTTTTGATTTGCAAATTATACCATTCGTAAGTGATTTTTTTAGGCAGCCACTACTCTTGTCGATGTTTACAAAAGCGACAACTACCGCCGTTACTACAGTCCATACAAGTAACATGATGATGATGGCTTTCATATGCACTTTTTTGAAATATCATCCATATCCAACAACGGAGAACTTACTAACGCAATATGGACGAAAAAGACAAGCGATGCGAAGCAAGAAATCAACATCTCATTTTAAAAACAATATTGATCGTTATGAAAGCATTGGTCTTTCTTTTGGTCGTTTATTGACGCTTGATGATGCCAAACAATAATATAGTTTGTCCGTTGCTTTTTTGGACTGGTTTCATATATTCATCTCGTCCCACATAGAATACCTATCCAGCAGTCCAGTCAGAAGACAACGGAGATCAGCTTCGTTCTACTTGTTGTCCAACGCAGAGGGCAAGCAACCCTTTCGCCAATTCAAAACTTTGAACCCGTTTCATCTTCATCATCAAATCATCATCATCGCCCATGTCGTTTAGCAAACAACAACAAACATCACCATAACATAACCTCTGCATATAAGTATTTTAGCAAATTGTAAAATACGGATACATACCTATTTACGAATGCATGACATGCAGATGGACCGATGGACGTTCGCTGCCTCACTCCATCCACAATCCACACAGCCCATGCCCATATCCACTTCACTACACACTATATGCATTATGCAGCAACATCATCGCATCGTATCGTAATAAATCCTGCCTCAGTTCACTCGGAATCAGTCATTGGCATTTGGCATTGGTTGGACATGGTCCGATGGAGGCACCTCCCAGTCACCAATGCAACGCCAATCCAACTCCATTTCTACCAGCAGCGGACAAGGAAAATATTTGGCCGGTAAAAAGATGCTCTTGTTCTTGTTTGTTTGTGAACTGTAAACTGTGTTTTGTGCCTTGCCTGCCAAATGTGCATTTGAGTTTGAGCCTCATCTTTGCTGCTGCTGTCCGTCGCTAAAGCCTACTTACATAAAATACATAATATCCGATCCGATCCCCTCCTGCCTATGACATATTTATACACACCAACTTATGTACTTTCCACAAAAATCTAGTAGGAAGGAGGCAAGGAACAAGTCTCTCTAAACCAAACAAGAAAGAAGGACAAGGGAGATAAAAAAAATTATGGAAATTGGTAACGGACAAACGAGGAGGAAGGAGCAGTAGTAAGTTAAGTAGGTAGAGCGACTGTGACTAGCACTATTAAAACGAACTGTTTTTTTCATCTTGTCTTCTTGTAACTCTTCGCTCTTCGGTTATGTCAATCTTGTTCAAACTTGACTAAGGATTTGTGAATGTTGTTTTTGATGTGAAGAGAAGAGGAGAGAGAGAGAGAGAGAGTGTGTGCACTCCAGAAAGAAGAGAAGAAAGAAGACGGTTTTAGGTAGATTGCATTCGATTCCATGTTTGGCATTTGGCGAGATAACTAACTACACAACTTTTGGTAAGCACGAAATTATGCAAAAAAGGTTAACATTTTGCAAAAATTATTATTATTAGCTACCTAAAAAAGTGTAATGCGAAGCTAATTATTGTTGTGCTGACATACTTTGGTAATGATAATGCACGGCTGGAAGTGACAACAGACAGGTGCAAATTCAAATAATAATAAAACCATTAAATGGGATAGGGAAGTGCCGATCAATTGGTCGTAAAGTCAAAGCGTAAAGAGTGCTTGGTTGCTATGAGAGTGTTATTATGTTAATCAGTGTTCAAATTCCTGTCGATTGATACCCCACTTGACCTGCATCAGTTTTGTAGTTATGTTGGTCACGGCCGTGCCGGGATGGCCGGGATGGCCAGACTGACATTACGATCTTAATAAGTGCCTCAATTGATCGGCACTTAATAATAATAAAAAGAAGAAGAAGAAGAAGACGAAAGTGTCTGTTTGGATTGGAATTGGAGTTGAGTGTTTCTCAGCCCTCTCAGCTGTGTTGTTGTTTTATAGTAATTTGTTTCATATTCCAAATTATGTTTCAGGACAAAGAAACGGAAACGGAAGTGAGACAAGACAGAATGTCAGAGAAGGAAAACACTGGGAGCGCACCCGCTCCGACCAACACTGATGGACAGCGTATTTATGGATTCGTGCTGGAACTAAATGACGACCGCGAATCAAATGAGGTGGAAGCAAATAGGATTTTTGCAATAGGCCAGAACGTCGTCCACATGGGCAGAGGAAGCAAAAATGATATTAGACTCAACGAACGCATGTTTTCACGATTACATGTGACACTAACAATCACCGAGGAGGATGGAGCTTTAAGAGTACGTCCACACTATTTATTATTAATTATTAATATCATAAATTCATAAATCCATAAATCACTACGTTGCCCTCAAGCTGACTATTATACTTTGTTTTCATGATTCAATCAAGGTGGAGTTAAGGAACCAGTCCCAGCAGAAGAATGCTACAAAGGTTCATCCATATGTCCTCCCATTCCAAAATTCGGTCATATTGGAAAACCCCTCGACCTTTCTACTTCAGGGGAAACGTTTTCAGTGGATGCAAAATGATGGAAACCTTGAAAAAGTAACCGCAATGTGCAAAGCATCGGTCACATACCTCTACAACAATGTGCAACAAGCCACAGAAAGAAGACAAGAGGTGGCTGAGGCCTCAGTGTCTCAAGTTGAACACCCATCTCAAGCAACACCTACGCCGCATTCCAGCTCAACCCCAAAGAAAAGAAGATCATCTAGTATGAATACTAGTTTGGAATTGCGAAAGATCGCACATCGGCATAGCTTTAGATCTTCAACAAGGCAAATACGTCAATCAGCTCCACTCCCAGTTGTAGTTGAGGATACCCAGGAAAATAACGAAGAGACAGAAACAGCAAACTCATGTGACTTGATTATGTTTTCACCTGATTCTCCTACTGATGTCTTAACACCGTCACCGTCTCTTAATAATTCCAATGCTAATGTGTCATTAATCACGCATCCAGCAACCCCGGTTGCCGATAAAGGCAACCAAACTATGAATGAAGAAGATACAACCTTTGAAGACAGTTATGAAGGTTGTGCGGCAGCGGAGCCTTCCAATGAGGCGGCTAGAACCTCAGTTTCACAGCCAGCACATCCATCTCCAGCGACACCCAGGCCGCAATCCAGCTTAACCCCTAAGCAAAGAAGATCATCAAGTATAAATACCACTTTGGAGTTGCCTAAGGCTGCAAGTCGGCCAAGCTTAAGGTCTTCAGGCCGACAAATGCGTCAATCAGGACCTCTCACAGTTGAAGTTGGGGAAACACAGGAGCCAGCAACCCCGGTAGCAGTTAAAGGCAACCAAACTAGGAATGCCGGGGATACAACCTTTGAAGATAGTTTCGAGAAATCTGAGTCCATGGAGCCTTCCAGCGAGGTGGCTGAAACCTCAGTTTCACAGCCAGAACATCCATCTCAAGCGACACCTACGCCACAATCCAGCTCAACCCCCAAGCAGAGAAGATCATCAAATATCAATACCACTTTGGAGTTGCGTCAGGCTGCAATAAACCGAGCTAGCTCAAGGAATTCAGGCAGACAAATGCGTCAATCAGCACCTCTCACAGTTGAAGTTAAGGAAACACAAGAGCCAGCAACCCAGGTAGCCGTTAAAGGCAACCAAACTAGGAATGGCGGGGATACAACCCCTGACGATAGTTTCGGAGAATCGGAGGCAGTGGAGCCTTCCAGCGAGGTGGCTGAAACCTCAGTTTCACAGCCAGAACATCCATCTAGAGCTACACCTACGCCACAATCCAGCTCAACCCCCAAGCAGAGAAGATCATCAAATTTCAATACCACTTTGGAATTGCGTCAGGCTCCACACCGGGCTAGCTTAAGGTCTTCAGCCAGACAGATACGTCAATCAGCACATCTCTCAGTTGAAGTTGAGGAAACACGGGAACCAGCAACCCCGGTAGCCGATAAAGGCAACCAAGCTACTTTTGAAGACAGTGTGGGAGAATTTGAGCCAGTTGATCCTTCCAGCGAGGTGGCTGAAACCTCAGTTTCACAGCCAGGACATGAGTCTCAAGCGACCCCTACGCCACAATCCAGCTCAACCCCCAAGCAGAGAAGATCCTCAAGTATCAATACTACTTTAGAATTGCCTCAGACCGCACATCAGCTTAGCTTACGATCTTCATCCAGACAAACGCGTCAATCAGCGCATCTCTCAGTTGAAGATAAGGAAACACAGGAACCGGCAACCACAACCACGATGGCAGCTACAGGCAACCTAACTGTCAATGACGTGGATACAACCTTTGAAGAAGGTTTCGAAGAATCTAAACAAGTGAAGGCTTCAAATGAGGTGGCTGGAACCCCAGTTTCACAGCCAGAACATCCATCTCAGGCGCCACAGTCCAGCTCAACCCCTAAGCAAAGAAGATCCGCAAGTATCAATACTACTTTGGAATTGCCTCAGACTGCACGTCAGCCCAGCTTAAGGTCTTCGTCCAGACAAATACGTCAATCAGCACTACTCACAGTTGAGGAAGCACATGAGCCAACTACCCCGGTAGCAGTTAAAGGCAACAAAACTAGGAATGGCGTGGATACAACCTTTGAAGATAGTTTCGCAGAATTTGAGACAGTGGAACCTTCCAGCGAAGTGACTGAAACCTCAGTTTCACAGCCAGGACATGCATCTCAAGCGACACCTACGCCACAATCCAGCTCCACCCCTAAACAAAGAAGATCCTCAAGTATCAATACTACTGTGGAATTGACTCAGACGGCACATCGGGCTAGCTTAAGGTCTTCAGCTAGGCAAGTACGTCAATCAGCACCACTCACAGTTGAAGTTGAGGAAACACACGAGCCAGCCACCACGGTAGCAGCTGAAGGTAACCAAAGTAAGAATGGAGAAGATACAACCTTTGAAAACAGTTTCGAAGGTTCTGCGGCGGTGGAGCCTTCAAATGAGGCGGCTGGAGCCTTAGTTTCACGGCCAGAGCGTCTATCACAAGCAACACGTACGTTGCAATCCAGGTCAACCCCTACACAAAGATCATCAAGTATCAATACTACTTTGGAATTGACTCCTGCCGCTCATCGGGCTAGCTTAAGGTCTTCATCCAGACTAGTACGTCATTCAGCACCTTTCACAGTTGAAGTTGAGGAAACACAAGAGCCAGCAACCCCGGTAGCCGATAAAGGCAACAAAACTCCGAATGCCGGGGATACAACCTTTGAAGATAGTTTCGAGAAATCTGAGTCCATGGAGCCTTCCAGCGAGGTGGCTGAAACCTCAGTTTCACAGCCAGAACAT